>JAECUM010012461.1:0-110230 GCA_016617855.1 Megalonaias nervosa | reverse complement strand
TTATAATAATAGACTTATTTCAACTGAATATGCATTAATAGTTCTTATTCTTGGCATAAGCGTGATATGCGAGTGGGTGTTGTTGTCATGCACATTGCAAAACCATTCAAAAACATCATTTAAATCTTGGTACAGTGTGACCCCGCTATAGCATGCTCTGTTATAACATGAATTCGGATATAACACGGTCTTGGTGTGGCTCCCAAAATTTCATATAGATGTATTTTTTTGTACATGAAAAAAAAATTCTTTCTTAAAAGTACGAAGAAAAAAAAAATTATCATTTTAGGGAAGAGATCGCGTATGAATAATACAAGATGATCGTGGCATGGCTACTGAAATTTTATATGCATTTTTCTCATACACGATAAAATAGTGTTTTCTTCTTAAAAGTTCGAAAAATAACATGTAAAAAATTTTTCAGGAATCGCGCAGGGCTTCGCCAGTGTCACAAATTGTGATTTTTTATATTTTTTTTTCATTATTGGCGGCAAAATATACCATCTGCAACGTTCCCTCTAATATTTTTCCTGTGTGCGCGGAATTTTGAAACTGCTGCGCATCATATGTATTTGCTACCAAAACTTGTGCGCGGAATTTTGAAACTGCTGCGCCGCCGCGCACCTTAGAGTGAACATTGACCATCCGGCGATTTTTTTTTTTATTGGCGACATTGTTGTCTGTTTAAACTTGTATATACAACCATTGGTTTGGAGTGGAGAAATTCATAGGCTCCATGAAAGGAAGCCGTAAAGTTGATATAAAATGCACTGAAATTTATCTATTGTTACATAAACAAATTCTTTGTCCATAATGACAAACCATCTTAACTGTGCATTGTTATATCATAATCCGCTTACATTGACATCTAGCATGAGTACTGTATATGTTTTGAGATATCTGCTTTTTTTCAAATTTACATTTCTGGTAGTGGAGATCAACCGGTTGAGGCATTATCTCATAATCTATCTTCGTCGGATTTTCGGCCGCTTACTAGTAATTAATATATTTACATAGACTGACATTTGTATGTGGATGGTAAGAAAAATTCCTCTTCTTTTCACTCAGAATTAAATCCTTCAGAACATTCACATTTTCTGTAGTAATCCCTGTCATCAGACCAGAACACCTGCATCTCTATCGTCGATTGACCCTTTCTTTAAATTTCTGATGCATGCGTGGAAGGCAGCATCACTCCACTACCATAAATGTAAAAAAAAAAAAGCTCTCACTTGTCTATTCAATAGGCAGGGAGGAACAGTAACTACAATTGACCATACGACGGCCAATTCATTTTTTTTTAAAAAATGTACCCAGATAAAATAGTAGCTGAAATTTCAAAGAAAACATTACCTTTGAAGCACCGATTGTTATGAAAACATACTAAGCAAATGGGAAAAAAATCAGTCTCAATCATGCAATACAATTTTTTGATGTTGCCGCCACAATAAGAAACAGGCATTTCTTTGGTTCTCCAAAGCTGTCCTTTAGCGGTGACTTCAATAACGCATGCACCCTTCATCAAAGAAAGCCGACTACAATCTTCAATAAAAACAAAGAACCTATCTTCAAAGGAAGCCATTGCCGAACTTACAATAAAAGCAATGGAATCTGATGGATTGTTTCATTTTCCAACGTGACTGGAACATTTTTACTGTGCCGTGAAAGTTTCCTTTTTACAGGAAAAAAGTTTATGTTTACGAACTCTACCGACGGCGCTTAAAACGTATATTTTTACCGACTTCGGACGTACTTAAAAGTAAATGTGCTTCATCATTCGTTACGTGATTGTGCTATTTTTTTTCCACTGAATTCAGACCTATATGACCTGTGACAAAACTACTGAATATTTTAAATCTCTGTGTGTGCATATTTTCGATGGAATTACTTGTATCGTGGATTCAATGTATGTGACGTGATTCGCGGGTGAGTACACGGTGTTGATACTTTATTCATTGATATGCATTAGACATGTATATATAAACGGTATACACGTATATGTACCAATGCGTGGTTCTCTGAATAAAGTAAAATATTATATATGCCTTCTCTGTTTTCATTACAGGTGTATTTCTCATTTAATACGCATCGATTTAAGATGAAAACTGTGCCAATGAAGCACGTATTTTTTGAGCCCGCATTATTACCTTCCCCCCTCCCCCCGGACATTTTTTCAGGTACATGCATTATTTTCTTCTGCTAACTGACCTGGTTGCTTATAACACGGTTTGGTCTATAACACGGTCGGGTTCTATGGCTCCCAACTACCATGTTATAGCGGGGTCACACTGTACATACATAATTCTCTTTCCATTTACTCCATTTTCCCACTGCTGCTGAATAACCTCCTTATTGGTTACGATGTTGTTTATTTGAGTCTTTTCAATGTAAAATTGTTTTATTCGAGTCTTTTCTACCTAAAATCATTCGGCAAGTTCCCCCTCCCCACCTCACCCAATGTCGTCGAGTAGAATAACCGACTTTTTTTTTAATAATCGTCTCCATTTATATGATGACATGTTAATGTTTTGTAATGATTTATTCAGATGTTGCTAACTGTATGCGGTTTAATTATGCAGACGAAACTTTTGCAGAACAGACGAAATGCCTTCTTCGTAAAGGAATGTGTTGTCACGTGATTTTTCGGTCTTTGTCTGGTACCCTTTTGTTCAAGGCTAATTTCTGTGTGTGTGTGTCTGCAAAAATCTATTTTTAGACTATGCTGACCCTGTTATGATCTTGACAATTACGTCCGTTTGTAATCATCAGTGTTGCCAACTACAAGAGTGATAAAACAATTTTTCTGCATTTAAACAAAATGCCATGTGTTTTTAAAGGCAGCGATCTTGTGACGTGATTCATTAGTCGCAGTCTGGTACCCTGTTATGTTTATATTTCTTTACACTAAGTGAGAGAAGCCAAAACGGCTTTGATATGTACGCAGATTTGACCTGAATAGCACCTCGCGACCGTTAGGATTTGTAATCTTGACAATTATTGTCAATAGTAATAGCCACTAATTATGAAAGTGAACAAGCTCATCATCTTACTAAGGGAAGCCATAAAGCTATCAAACCATTTTCCCACTGACTTGTGTATTGTACATCAATCCTGCCTCTTCTCAGCTGTTATTACTGTTTAATAATTGTAATCTTAACAATTATCAGAGTGACTAAACCGAACATCTCATGATAACACAGCAGTAAGGCTAATCGGATTACGTGTACTTAACCTTTTTGCATGGATTAAAAATTTGAGTCTTTCTCGGCTTTGTGGAATAAATGTGGCTTCTCGTGAAGCGTAAATGATATAATATTAACCTTAGTGGTACATGTACTTTAGTCAACACTTCTTTCAGTAACGAAAACCTGACATCGGGAAACAGAAATCGGATTACTTAACACACATTATGAATAAAATTGGTTCTGGATACATATTAGAAAATAAAATCTGGCCACTTGTGAGGGGTAAATTTTTTATTTTTGCACTAATATGCTGGTCGCATTAGCAGGGTGGCCTTTTGTGAGGGGTACTTTTGAACACAAATTCGTCGGTGCCATCGGATTCTGGCCGTAAGGAGGTGGCTGCTGGTCAGGGGGCCGTTCAAGAGGGGGACTACTGTATTTGTGTGCAGCTAGAAGGAATCGAGGAATAGATTTTCTTTTCTGCATTAATTTATTTAATTAGTATACAGTGGTCCCGCTCATGTACAGCCCCCCTAACCAGCAGCCACCCACTTTTAAGGCCAGAATCCCTTGGCACCAATGAGTTTGTCTTCAAAATACAGAGGGAAAAATGTAATTTTTTGGACCCGATTTTTTATTTACCCCAAAATTCGCCTGTGGTAAGAATCCAATTTTGTGTCTGGATTTTAGACTTTTTGGCCTCAGATCTAAGGCAAATCGGTCTGAACTGCACACAGACATGTGAACCCTTGCAAAAAGTAGGATAAGATGGGCATTTGGAATAAAGAGTGGTCTCGATACAAAAATGATAGGTCCGTTAAGCAAAAAAACAAAACAACTCCAACTTTTACCCTTCTGCTCATGCGTGGGCGAAATAGCCAACGAAAAACAATGTTTCTAACACAACTAGGCATTAGGTTAACCAGAAATCTCTTGGAAGTCGATGTATTTAGGATGTATTCAGAAATAACCCCTAAAATGTGTTTCCTACTCGCATTTGAGGCGAAAATGACAGAAACCTCCAGGGGTTAAGAGTTAACCTAAGGAAATAAGGTGAGATATAAAATGTGGGAAAAACAGTTGCCACATGTTCAGTAACTTGTGACTGCAGATTTGAACTGTTAAAATGAAGTCCTAGGCATCATAAGTTACAACAAAATATGTCATCGATTATTTCCCAATCAGTTGCTAGTGTTTATATACACACACTGTAGCACATGGATTCTTTGAAAGTATGTCCGAAGGGCAGTCCTTTTCACAAGATAAATGCAATGATAAGGAATATTAATTAGTCACACTGGCATTATGCTTGTGTACTTGAGTCTAACCTTTAGCTATTATGCAGTTTAGTCACAATTGACCAGAATAGGAAAATGGGGGCTTGTCCTATAAGGCATCTCACGGGGAGAAATGGCGTGTACCATGTGTGCTTGCACATTGGGGCAAGGGGATGGGGGCAGTAGCTGCCTCCTCCAGTTTTACCTTTAAACATGTTTTGGCCTACATCCATAAAATTTCATGGCTGCCCACTATGTGCCTCCCCCCCTCCCCCGGCCTCAAAAAACTTTTGTGAATTTCACCCTTATTGGACCTGGAAGATCGGTCAATATTTATTGAAACATGCACTTAAAAAAATGCAGTGTATAAACCTCCCTTTTTTATGCCCCAATCTTGCTACTTTGTTTGTTATTCTCTCTACTTTTGAAAAGTTGACAGGTATGCCGGACTCCAATTTCCGTAAGCCCAAAATTTCCCCTTTTTTAATATTGTCGTACAACATTGCAATAGCTACAATTCAAAATTTAATAAAAATGAATTACACTTGAACACTATTCCCATAACTTGTCATACAACGTTGCAACAGCTACAATTCAAAATTTAATAAAAAATTAATTACACTTGAACACTATTCCCATAACTTGTAATGCAATGTTGCAATAGCTGCAATTCGTATATAAATTTAATAAAAATGAATTACACTTGAACACTATTCCCATGACTGAAATGTTCATGCTTTGCATTCTATATATGCATTAAAATCCGACTTCAAAGAACATTGCCGCTATTCACAAACTTGTCAAAAATATAATACATAGCGGCTTAAACATTCTCATTCAAGGCAATATGTAGTAACTTTTGTTCTTGTACATGCACCTATCATCTCCTTGATTTACTTATAATGGGTTGTTATCTTCCTGATCCTACCTATGTAAATTATCACAAAGGGGTCCACCCACTGCAACGTTCAACACATCTAACTAGCTATTGTCAGCCAGTTAATGTGAAACTTAACTGATTTTATACGTGACCTCTTTTCCTTTAATTGCCGCTATTAAACTGCCCAAGGGATAATTTTACATCAGTTCCAATCATTACAGATTACCATTTATGCATACATGTAACGAGCATAGACTGAAAGTTTTTTATGTTTGTTTTTTATTGCCTTTTTTTTTTTTTAAGATTACTGAAAATTGTGTTTTCTCGAAACACAACCATGTCAGGGGGTTTGGGAGTACCAAATTTTATTTTTAGCAGAGCTTCCATCAGATCTCAATTTCATGTAGGTCAGTGGTAATCTGATTTAGATTGCACTGTGTTATGGCATGTATGTCAACATCTTGAAAGTACATTTACTCATTTCATCAGTGTGATCAAAGTTTCATAAGGCAAACGATTTTGGGGTTTTTTTTGACAAGCCTGACAGTCACCTCACTTGGAGTACAGGACAGGCCCAAACTAAAATTAGAGGGGCCCCAGGCATCGAGCCATCGGATTCTTTTTAGCACTGAATGATAAACATTAGACAACTTAATCATGGAAAGTCTTAAAATTTCTTGTCGGTAAGGTACTGGAGGCGTTGAAATACATAACTTTGAACCAGCTAGATTCTGATGCAATATTGGGCCTACATCATGTGTAGTGTAAGCAAGGGCCTGACTTGAGTGGAATGTTCAACAGAAATCAAGCAGTAGCCATTGTCGATACAGTGGTCCCCCTCTTATACATCCACCCCTTCTGCACTAGGAAAGTGGCCTTATATGAACTGTGGCCTTTCCAGAGGGGGACTATATTTGTGAGGTGTGTATGTATATGTGTATATAGTATGAAAGCTACATATTACTTAAAGCAGTCAATATCTTCATTTAAAAGCAGCATTAATTATTAAAATGTTCTTCTTGTCTTAAAAACAGTTATTTCAAGCAACATAAATTAATAGTTTGTATTCTTAGGCGTGAAATGTAAGTGGGATATTGTTGGCATGAGCATTACAAAACCATCGATAAAACGTTATTTAAAATCTTTGCAAATACATTGTTTCGTATTTAAAATTATTCTCTTCCCATTTACTCCATTTTTCCTACTGCTAGAGAATATTCTCCTTATCTTTTATGATCTTGTTTATTTGAGTCTTCCCAACATAAAATCTTTCGTAAGTGAACACTCAACCATCATCGTCAAGGCGAATAACTTTTACCTTTTCTTGTAAAGAATTATTTCTTCGTTTACGTGATGACATGTTAAAGTTTTATAATGATTTATTCCTACGTTGCTAATTGTACAGTACTGCAATTTAATTTTGCAGATGAAATTTTTGTACACGAAAAACCTTTTTCTAAAGGAAGTGATACATCTACTGTCACATGATTTTTTCGGCCTTTGTCTGGTACCCTGTTTTGTTCAAAGTTAATTGTTTCTGTGTGTATGTGTTAATCTGCAAAATCTATTTTTAGCCTATCTGACCATGCTATGATCTTGACAATTACATTGGTCGTAATCGTCAATTGAAAACAAAAATTTGCTGTATGAAGCTCAAAGCTCTATCAAAACATTGCTGACTTCATTTTTATCTGTTATGATCTTCACAGTTACGTCTGGTCGTAATTGTCAATTTAAAAAAAAAAATTGCTGTGTGAACCCCAAAGCTCTATCAAAACATTGCTGACTCCATTTCTATCTGACCATGTTTATGATCTTGACAGTTACGTCCGATCGTAATCGTCAGTTTAGAAAAATAAAAAATCCGCTTGTGAAGCCCAAAGCTGTATCAAAACATTGCTGACCCCATTTCCTGCAAATGTTGGCATTGATAATAATAATAATAACCTTAGTGGTACATGTACTTTAGCCAAAACTTATTTCAGTAAACAAAAACCTGACATCCGGAAACCAACATCGGGAAAGATAATCATATTACTTACCTTATGGTAATTAAATATTGGTTCTGAACATAATATTTATAATAAAATATGGCCACTTGTGAGGGGTAAATTTTACATTTGTGCACTAAAATGTTGCCGCTGGTTGTGATAGAGAGGTGCCCTTTCTTGAGGGGTACTTTTGAACACAAACTCATTGGTGCCAAGGGATTCTGGCCGAAAAGACTGGGTGGCCGCTGGTCAGGGGGCCACATAGCTGCCAACTGTCCCGTTTTTTCTGTATTTGTCTCGTATTTTGGACCTTAATGCAGGTGTACGTTTTTTTTGCAAAAAATACGTTTTTTAATTTTAAAAAAAATTTCCTTGCAATTTTCAGTTTAGAACGGGCACTCAGTTCCATTCTGATAGAAATCTATCGCATGTATATAGGAATACAGTTCTACAATATGATTGGTTCATTCGAAATCGAGGCTACAATGCCTGTCTTTATCCGCCATATTGGATTTCGCAAACAGTTACCGCTAACAGTCTCATCTTCGTAATATTCAACTTCTAGTCATGTTGAATAGGAAAGCAGAATATTCAGAATTTTCAATAGAAAATACAAGAAAAAAGAACTGAAAGGACAATTGTGCCGTCTTATTTAGATTTGTGAAATCATCTAGTAAAGGAGATGACTTTACGTTTTGGAAATTGTGTAATGTGATTTCGCTATTGGGCATGGAGGCGCACATGAAATACAAGAGCATGAAAAAGCTAATAAACATCAACTTGCTGCTTCATCATACACAACTCGGCCTGAACTTGGATGTATATAAATACCAGAAAGATCCTTGATGTAATTCGATCGAAATTCGATTTATTAAATTTCTTTTAGAAATGAACCTTCCTCTTTCAGTTACTAGTGTTGCTGGCGATTTATTTTGCACGCGTTTTCCAGACGGTAAAATCGCAAAGGATTACTCGTATGCTAGAATGAAAACAGTTCAGTAAGAAAATCACACAGAACTGAGATTATCAATGACAGTTGGTACATTGCAATCGATAATAATTGAAAAACATTAGGTGTGGAAAAGGCTCCTATAAACAGCCTGTGTCTGAGTGTGTTGCACTGTTGCACCTTCTGAATGGGCACGCAAATGGAACAGGGTGCCTGTCCAGAAGGTGCAAGTGTGCAACACATGCATCTTTGACATTAAATAATTATGTAAGGCACTCTCCTACCTTACTGATGGTAGCAACCCCGGTCTAGCATGGACAAGGCGCCAGTTTACCTGGAAATCTGATGAAACTGTTGACCAAGTGTAGAATTTTCATTGCAGCATCAACACATGTCATCTGATTGCAACACATTGTATATATTGTAAAAGCTAATAAAATTATCTATAATGGGCATGTTTTCTCTTTATATTTGACGCTATATTAATGGAATTATTACTTTATAATCATCGAAAGTAACAGATTTCACGCATCATTGGAAATAAGCATTGATCATGCCGGGGTCGCGTGACACCTCTCTTTTTTGTTACGAAATGCGGGTTATTAAAACTTCATGAATATTCATGAAATTTTCAATCCAGTCAGAGGAGATGTAAACAATTCAGTCAGTGGTTGTAGCACTTTCCTATGATATTCCTACACGAAGAAATAATTCCTCAAACTTTACACAGATTTGACCAAAAGTTTGGCAATTTAAATAAATGCATCATATATCATTACAATTGGCATATTCCAAGCTTTATTTTGATACCAAATTTATATATCGGAAACGTTTATAAACCAACCGCAACAAGCATCGAATTTGTAAAACATTTGAATCTCCCCGTGTTGACATTGTCCGCCATATTTGAATTTTCTAAAGCTGATAACGATATCAACTTTTCTACAACTGATGTTCCAAAACTAAACTTATTATTAATTTCATACAAATTGGTGTGCCAGAAGAACATGGCAAGATGAATACTTTTTATAGTTTATATCATATTAACGCTTGTTGTACGGTTTAGACAGTATACAGTTGCAAAATGCGCACGCAAAGCATAGATTTTCAACTATTATAAATAGGCTCAAGTTGTCAGTGCTGTAAATATCTGAACTGACAAACGGTAATCGGTTTTAAATTGTGGTTCAACCTTATATTCATTATGTTATTGCATTTGTTTAAATTTTGTAATGGGACATTGATGAAATAATGAGAAAAAAAATCGCATCATGATAAAAAAAATTGCATCACTATCAGACAAATGCAAAATTTCGGTACAGTAAAACCTGTCTTGAAAGACCACTGTTATGTGAGACCACCTGTCTTGAGAGACCATCTGTCTTGAGAGACCATAATTTTTTGGCAGAAGGGGTGGTCTTTCAAGACAGATTCTACTGTATTAACATTTTTAAAAAAAAAAATTTTAAATTATTTTTCTACTTTGACGAGCGTAGCAAATTAACTATACGCACACTTAAAGTGGGTTCTTAAATTTCCAATGCATTGATAACATTTGATAGGATCAATAATGTTTTCAAAATACAAAACAAAAAAATACAAAAGTCTGAAAGTGATAACATTTTTTTTTGCATGTATATGATATTGAAATGTTAGTTCTAAGTGACATTGTTTAACATCACAGTATGTTTGAAACTAGGTCTTGCAACATTGTTTCACTGACAATTATGAATAAAGATTGCATTTTTTTTGTTTTCGAAGTTATTTTACATATGAACTATGCTGATGTGATATATTTGTATTAAGTTTACTGTCATAAAAGTTGTGAAATGTTTATATGCTTTTCATTTATAAATGAAAATATTGAAGTCGGACAACAGATTTAATGAGAGCATTGAATTCAGCAGCAAAAATGCAATCAGAATATCAAATTTCAATAATATCTCGACAGAAAAGAAAGTTATAACATTTTTTATGGAAAGAACATTTTACTTCGGTTCCATGACTGCCACATAATCTAAATACATTTATATAAGGCACAAATTCTAGAAATTTGTAAATATTTTGGAACTTGAAAATTGCATAACTTTTTTTCTAATAGAGATATTTTAAAAAATGAAACTGTTTTGGAATGCTGTTAAACAGATCTATATTAAGAAATCAAGTGTTTGCAGTTATTTCAATATCAGAAAAATGACTGGTTGCTACTGATGGTTGTATATCTTGTAAGTAGTTACATATGCATTAAAATTTTAAAAATCAGTATTTGCTCCTGAAAATCAGTATTTTTGTCATAAGCAATCAGTATTTTTGTACTTGGGGGTTGGGCAGCTATGGGGCCGTTCATGAGGGGGACCACTGTACAGTTATTAAAACGTAATGAGAATTGGCATTAGTGGAATTTGTTAGTTTCAGATGCCAACCTGGGAGATGTCATGTTACTGAAGCCAGCTGACCAGTTGCTTCGTATTTAATAGCCATGGTTATGGCCAAGCAATTGAGCGTAAATTTGATACTTGCCCATGATGTAACTGAATTCAATTTATCAGGAAAATGAATAATGAGGCAATATTGGCATTTAAAGTGCAGATTCCATAAGATAAAACAAATTATAAAAATGTTAAAATTTTCAGGGCAAAGATCTCTGCCTAACACTTCTTGTCATGTCTGTCTGTCTCTCTCAGAAACTCTTAAATGTATGCTTGCATTCATCATAAACAGTAAAACAAGACCATTATATTCACCCTGCCATAGCCTTTTACCTCTTATGAGCGCTGTTGGATGTCTCCATCCAATTCACGTACAGGCACGTTCAGGTGGCTGAGTGGTTTAAAGCGCTCTTCCTCCACCAGTTATACTGGCCACCATGTATAGCGTATCTTGAGTTATAAAAATGGCATTAAACCCTACAACAACAAGCACGTTCGGACACCTGATTGACATCCACAATAATCAGTCATTTTGAGCTGGTTTTCATATCAGCTTGGGAATACTTGTTACAAGCTGCAGGCAGTAAGGTAAATGATTATGTTAAATAACTTGGTTACTATTTAATATATAGTCATCCCCTGCTATTTAAAGTAACTGATAGGTTTCTTCCCGAAAAAGGTTTCTTCCCGAAAATGGAGGAAGCAGATTTTGTTCAGTCTTTCTCGAGATTGGATTATGTTCAGCACTTTATCGAGTTTGAATGATTAGAATTATTACTATGAAGGTTTCAGTAAGCGAGATCTAGCCTCTGGTATAAACGGCAACACCAATTTTTGACAATTTATGAGATGCAGGTGATTTACTTGTACATTCTTTGACCCAGTTAAAACTCTTTAGATAATAGTGATACAAGAAAATCCAGCTTCAGTTGGTCACAGCTTTTATTACCTGAAAGCATGTAGAAGATTCTTCCATGAAAAATTAAATAGGCAAAAAAAATGTGTTTCTGGTCAGCCAACTTTTTCATAGCCAACCCTAGTACTTTTCCCAGATGACAAAAAATAAATTTGAAAGAAAACCCTCCTGAAATCGAGTTTCACATCTAATTGAGCTGGTTTAATCAAGTATAATGTTTAAACAAAAAGTTTTTTTTCCGAAAATGATCCATGCATCTAATTGTGCTGGTTTAGCCCAGTACTTGGAAGTCATCAGTGGTCAAGCTAGACTTGAATTTTAGGGAGAAGTGAGAGCTCAACAGGAAGAAGTGGATGCGAAGCAAGAAACACTATTTTTATATATATATGTGTTCACTTAATTGAATTATGCCCTCTGTTTCCCAGTATTCATATTTGCATTTAACATTGGATTTAAGCAATACTTTATTTTCAAGTAGAACACTTTGAGTTATTTTGGCTGTATGATTCTAAAAGAGAATAGAAACCACATTGTAACACATTATTGTAATTGCAAGTTAGTAGAAAAGCTTAATCAATTTTTTAAAAATATTTATATACCTTCTAAAAGTTCACAATAATGGCACTTTCCAAGATTTTTAAAAGCTTTTGAAACAACCCCCGTACTATGTACATGAGGGCAAATGCACACGTCTTGAGATTATACTGTTTGTCCTCATTTCCTTGTTGGTTATAAAACATCGTAACTATTCATACATAACACGCTAAAATGCATAAAATTACAGACTTGGCTCCTTTATAGTCAGTATATAAACTAAACCATTGTTTCCAACCGAATCAACACATACGTGAGTGCATCTGTTTTTAGAAGGAGGGGTTTTCATACTGTAATCCCATTATATAGCTTCATCACAGCAGCCCATAATGATAGAATTGAAAACTTGTGGTTTATTTATTAGCGATGTCCGCCATTATTTCCCCGTTACTGATTCACTCAAGTTTCAAACTAGTTTTATGATGAAATAATGTACAAGAGACAGTTAAAATATCCAGAACACCGATTCTGGTCTTAAAACACAAATTGCTATTTACATTTTATTGTTAAATTTTTGAAATACAAGTTTGTATGTTTTTATCATCAAAGGATAACATGGGGAAATCGGGCTGTGATAGTTGCTAACTTCCTCGGGAAAGGGTTAATGGTCAATCAGCTATCAAAACACATGCCTGTGAATGTGCAAGAGTTTGTTTGTCAGCGTAATTGATATCAAAACTAGGCCGATGAATACATTTTGCTACAGATCAATACATGTACTGGAATTAACTTGGCTAGAGCGAGGGGGCATCTCAAAAATTATTTTCAGTCGACATACTCGAATAAAAATCACAGGGCGAAGTCATTTTCGCTTTCCTAACAGAAGAAGGCGAAGCGTACATTTTTTAGGCGACTTTGTTGCCCACTTCACCTGGTAGCGTGGCCCCTGAGTCATATATACTAATGATTATAATATCTCTGTTTTTAAAAACAAAACAACCTACCAACACGAATTTTTTAATCAGTGCAATAGGAAACACTTTAATGTTTTTTCTGCCCAGGTGGACCATGATCCCACCCACCTTTTCTATGGCTGCACGAAAGTTAGTTTTTCTTTGAGCCTTGTGTAAGTCGGGAAGTATTTATCAGATATGTTTGAAGTCCAAGTGAGTTGGCAGTATTTATATGTACTGCAGAGATCTAGAGTTTCCTAGATTACCCATAGATTTATGAAATTTTCTATGTCACAAGACGGCCTCTACTCTGCATGAATTGAAATTTCAACAAAAAAAATGTTATCTGGTAAACAAGTATATACAGTATCTGTAGATAACATACTCAAAGTAAAATGGTTAGAAATTTATGTGGAAATTGTTCTACACTACTAGAGTTGTTAGGCAAAGTTTTATTTATAGTACACTGTATTATGTGGCATTGGCAGATGAGGCTCCATGAGAAAACATGCATAGGTATTCTCCATGTGAAGCTTTGGCAGCTTCATCAGAAACGTGTGGAGAGACTAGCAAAACATTTGTCTTAATCCTATACAAACTCTCTCCAGTTTGACAAGTTGGCCATGTTTTATCTACACTGCATAGTTACTGGATTTCCTCCATTTTGCCAGCAGCTGTCACTAGAATAGAAATTTCATTGCTGATGTTGATGAAAAGAAATGAAATTACCACAAGTTTTATATAATGGATTGTGACAGATTTAAATAATCTTTTTGCATCAAAAAGGTACCACACCCACCTTTCCAGAAGGTAGCACCATTCAGCAGATTATAACAAGGATTTCCCAAAAATGGGCTTACACACCTGTAATTTTGCTTTGAGGAGTATTGAAATTACCACAACTTGGGCAGAACTACAAGTAGTTAAATTCCTAGTACCAGTCACTTGTTGTAACTCAATAAATGAAGAGTACAGCTGAATTTATTGTTGTAGAATGCCATCTGCAGGGAGAATATAAATGTCCACACAATAATGTTGATACCATTAATGGTATGGGTGGAGTCTGGTAGGGATTTGTTTTACTGTACCATCGTGTTTAACAAGTTTGATTCCTTTTGCCCAGGAAATGTAGCAACAAAACTAATTCAAACTTCATTTTTCTTATAGGGTTTTGTTTGCAGATTTTGTACTGTACTTTGTTTTGTTTGTTACAGTTAGATCATTTGGAACTGAAGACCGCCCAACTGAACGTCCTGTAGCTCCACGAGATGAAATATTTGAGTATATAATTTTTCGTGGAAGTGACATTAAGGACTTGCATGTGTGTGAACCACCAAAGCCTCAACCTTTACAGCCACTTCCACAAGATCCCGCAATTGTGAAGGTATTCCGTTCTCTGTCAAATTGTTTTTGTTTAAGTGGAGGATATATATTGAACATTGCCTGTACAACCATCACACATTTTGTTGTACGCTTCGAAAAAAAAGCCGAGTGGATAATGTTGTGAAAATCTACGTCTGTCAGGGAATCAGTTAACTATTTAATTTCTGAACAACAACTTGACTAAGTTCAGCACCATCTGTTATTACCAAACATTAGCAGTAGTTTGAATTTGGACCAAGGAAGAAAGCTAGTAATTCTAAAAACGTCAATGGCAAAGACGATGGGGACTCAAAGAATCCAACTGTTTCAGCACCATAACTTAACTCATAAGACTGCAATGCTTACCAAAATGTAGACACTTGTCTATAGTTTACAATGACTGAAATGATGCCATTTAACTGAAGTTAATGGCTGTTCCATAGTATTGTTGTGAAGGTAAATATTGTAGTTTAAAGAAAATTTTATTAGCATTTTCAGATTTTTGTTAGCATTGTCAGTAATTGTCCAGATTTGAGATGTTGAACAATGTGCACTATAACCTCCATTTTTTTCATCCATTAAGGAAAGGGCCAGCAGAGAAATGATGCTTAACAATGCACTTGGCAGAGATGTAGAATGAAGAATTATATTAAAACAGATGTATTGTGCATTAATAATGGCGACTTGCATGTTTGCTAATTTTGTAAACATTTGCAGGCAGTAAACTCTGTGTAGCAACCCCAGTCAAAATTACAAAGCCATCATATTTGCATTTTAATGATTGATTCGTATAGAGCTCATTCAGACCTTTTCAGAACAGTTTTAATTTTTTAAATATGTTGATTAGTTCAAAAGTTGTGACTATTTGAATATTGGCAAAAATTGGCTTTTCAGTGAATTTTTGCCTTATATAAATGCATGTTTAATTCTTTTAAGTCACGGACCTGACACATTTAATAAAACTTTTGATCTAAACAAGATATCTCCATGAAACTTAGCAGTCTTGTAGAATTTTTCCTGTAGAATTCAAATATCTACAGTAAATTAAACTATGTCCACTAGATTTCAGTGTAGGGAAGAAAATAAGGGGT
This sequence comes from Megalonaias nervosa, assembly GCA_016617855.1. NCBI lineage: Eukaryota > Metazoa > Mollusca > Bivalvia > Unionida > Unionidae > Megalonaias > Megalonaias nervosa. Next base: position 94,663 of record JAECUM010012461.1, on the reverse strand, counting down.
TAAAATCTTTATTTTTTTTCTACCAGACAATTCAGATACTGGACAACATATTTCTTAGCAAGTCATTTAATTCAGAAGAAAACATTAGCATACATTGTAAACAGTTCATCAAATTTTCTATGCTCTGAGAATGCCCACTGACGTCCAGAATTTAGACATTCTGGAAGCATTCCAGTAGCTATGACAAATTCAGGCTTAACTTCCAGAACATCATCTCTGCTGGGCCATATAAAAACTGCCACTTTCCTACAAGGTGCCATGAATTTAACTATCAACTTATTATTATTATTGTCACTTTTATTTTCATGAACACATCCAGGGTACCAAGCATCCTGGTATGCAACGACAACATAATCATTTTCCTCAAGCTGGTCTAGAACAGGCAACTGTTGACATACTGTACTGAGTTCATCTGTTTCACTTTCATAGAGTTCACCAGTGTCATTCAGATTTTATTTTCTTTTCTTTGGTGGCAGTTCACTCATTTGGTCCAATATTTCATTGCACACACGTTTCTGGTGTTCTTTATGTTTAAGACGCAACTCTTTTCCACCACGGCGTGCACTCTTCCACAATGACTCTTTTTCTGCTATCCATGTCTCCAAAGTGGTGTTCACAGCCAAGATTGGTAACTTGCGCAAACCATGTCCTCATCATTGTCTTTGTATCGGCTGCTTTACTGTACTGCCCACCAGGCAAGAAATCAGAGTTGTTTTCCAGTAGTTCCTACCATTGACTTACACATGGAAGTAATAACTTGATTCAGTAATTTTCTGTCAATCTTGATAGGTTTTGTCACTTCATAGAAGCGTTGCTCAATTGCAGTGTCATACACCTCTCCCAACCAATGTTCATCACTTTCAATCAGTTTGGGTTTGAGCAGTTACTTTCGAGACTTTTCATTTTCCATTTTTTTTGTGAGCAGTTGATGCTGCTCTTGAAGTTCCTGAAGGTCTTTTCTTAACAATTCTATATCCTCAATGTGTTTGCAACAGACACCTTCCGCTTTGTGAAGTTTTGATGGCTTTTTTTTGTTAAGTCGCTGAAGTTCACGAAAACGATGAATATTGATTTTTGATGTATAATCTCTTTTGTTGACATTTTTTACAGAATAGTGACCAATTCAATTATTGTCTAATTTTTTTCTGTATTGAGCCTCCTGCTTTTTTAAAATGCACAGTTTTCTTGATTGTTTGTTGCACAAATACTTTTTCATGTTCCACTGTTTCATTTTCTGTTTGTATGCCAACATTTTTAGAGCTGTAAGTAATATATGCCAACTGAACTTCATTGCTTTGACACACTGTGTCTGACTCTTTCTCATTACAGCTTTTGTTTTCTGTCACATGATCTGAATTTTTTATTGGCACCGTTGTCTTGAATTCCTTCCCTAGAAGTTCATTAATGTTTGTTACACCTGGCACCTTTTTTTTAACTCACAAGTTTTTTCTTCTGGTCAAGTACACTATTAACTCTGTTGGAAAGAGAAGATTGGTTAATTGACTGACACCCATCATTAAGTAATGTTAGGATCTCGCAAAATTCAGCAAATGTGTGATTATTTTTCTTATGAAAGTTGAAAATTTCAATCACAATTCCATTTGACAGTCTGTCAATTTTTTTACAAGATTTTGAAGATATTGTATCAACACTTATGCCTGCATTTTGGCAGTAAGGACCAGGAAAATCCATACTCGCATATTTCTGCACTGACAATGAACAAACAATGTTTTAGGAACAGTTAAAAAAGATGTATATTTCATCATCTAAAATTGCAGAGCAGTACTTTATCATGGTATGAAATGTAGATCTGTAAATCACGTTTTCGTACTCTATTCAAACAACCTATCTTTGCGAGTTATTTGGTTAAATTTCGTTTAGAGATTTCAGTTTGTTATTAAAATGTTAAAACATCATTTGCATACAATAATTTCGCATGAATTTGTATTTAGATAAAAGTTTTGAAGAAGAAAAGTAATGTAAAATAATTCAAGAGTAAATCTGTCAAATCTACATATACATGTCAACGCGAGGACGGTCATTAATGATAAAATTTACGCTATATTTCACAAAAATATTTAATAAATACAAAATAATTACTTACTGATACAAAACACTCGAACAGTGTACATAAATCACAGCATTTGTCTTGTGATTGCCGATTTTTCACATCGAAGTTATGTTTATCCTCGCGAATCCAATATGGCGACTTCGCCCATGTGTCTTATAGTGGTCAACTTGTGAAATGCGTACTTTCAAAATTAAATGCGGATACTTAAATATACGTTCCGAAAAACAAATTTGGTATCGAAAGAAAGTTTAGAATGTGTGTTTTGCAATGGTATATTGAAAATTGAAATATAACGTTCGTGAGTTGAAAAAAATTAGCAAGACTTTAGGGACTATTTTCTCAGCACAGGGTCATCATATGCAAATTTTCAAAACACCATCAGAAACATCATTCATTTTCCATTCAATAGACGAATACCACATTAATATTCATGAGGTTCTAGTAACCTGCATTTGCAAAACAAACACACTGGTGTCGACCCGCACACACAGGAAACAGCAATTAACTGAAAGCCAACAATTTTGATAACTGATTGATGATTACATGACCATATGATTAAAGAACAAAATGTACATATTAATGAATTTTATATGCTTTTGTAGATAATTTAAAGCCCTTTTAAATGAAGTTTATTTCATAAAAATTTTATTATCAGTATTGATTTTAATACAAATTTAGCACACACAGTATAAGAAAAAGTCGATTTTCACCCAGTTTACTGATACGGAATAGGCACTGTCGGGGGTTGCTACTTTGTGCAAATGTTGCAGCATTACTTTATTTGTATACAAATTACTGTCACCAAACTTTGTAAATGACTGTGAAAAAATGGCCGTGTTTGGGCCAAAAGGTCAGATAAGGTCACTGGATCTAATACAAAACAATGGCTTCTGTACTGTATCTGATTCTTTTTTGTTCCCAGTTTTAGTTCACTTGGCCAAACACCAGATGAGTTTATAGCATGATGATGCATCCAATGTCTTGTTTTTGTAAACACTCAATCGTCACTTCGTGGCAGATTTCAATCCTACATGGTGTGTAAGTTTGTATCGTCATTGTCTTGGATGAGTTAAATTATTAGCAACATCCATGCATATTGATGGGTGATTTATTATCTGACTGTGAACACTTTGTGGGCAACATGTTGGATCACATTTGGTATGTTTAGCCTGAAAATCTTGGGTTCAGTTATGAGCAACAACCAGACATATTAATGAGATGTTCTTGCTTGTAAACTCTCAGGCTGGACTATATTTCTAACAGATTATGATTATACTTGCTATATTAGCTTGTATCATCAAGATCTCGGACGAGTTCTATTGTAAGCGGACTTGCTAATGAGGTGATTTTGCATCAGATTGGCTGAACTTGTTACAACTCTTGATCCCTTATTTCTGATTAGATTAGGCATCATTGCTGATATCAAAGATCTCGGATTGTTGTTTGTAGCTCTTGTGGAATGTCAGGAGACACATAATACAGTAGAGGGGTTATAATGAAATTGTCAGTGTACAAGAATTTGCACAATGAAACTGAACATATCCTTCACACTCTCAGGCATGCTTAAGATAATGACAGTTTGTAAGCTGATAACAGATTAAAGTCTCTGTTTGGATTTGTAACTTTTGATCAGGATAGTCCACGCATCATCTCCAGAAACCTCTCGAGATAATAAAGCTCATCACAGGTTTGGATTATGCAGAGCTCTTGACTTGCACAAATAAAATCAAACATTTTTAAAAATGCATTTTTAAATACATGATGCATAAATTTCAGTTGTACAAAGTATAAAAAATAAAATCTATGATTTGTAATTTGTAATTTAACTCTTTTCCTCATAGTGTATAGCATTTTAGCCAGTTCATATACATGTGCCAAAGTTATACAGTACAGTGTGCTATAAATAGAACACAGGTTACCCATAGCTGCCAACCCTCACGATTTTGGCGTGAATTTCATGACTTTTTCAGGGATTCACGCATCATGCAGAAAAATCACAAATTCCCCATGTTACGTGTAGGCTCGTACAATAATAACAAGAGAAAAGAGTGAAGACAACAAGCTTTGTATATTTTAACAAAAAAATAATTTATTTCCCTAGAAAACAATGTAAAAATTGGAAAATAGGACTTACGGTTTGTGAATATAATCCAAAATTTAATCTAAGAATGAAAAAATACAAGTCCTGTCACTAAATAGTTCTATTAAAATCAAAGTTCGGATCTCGACAACGTTCAAATATGGAAGGCGATGACGTCAGATGTGGTCCTTGTACAAAATAGCAACAATTCCTCATTTGAATCACAGTTTATGTTTCTGAATAATTCCAGAATAAATTTCCACTGAATTTCTTTCTCCTAGAATTTATAAAACAGTACACTCGTTTGGTTTTCTAGAGAATAAATTATTAAATTGCAAAAACAAATGAACTTCAAAAAACAATCTGGTTTCAACAACAAAATAACCTATCCGGCCTTCTAGGTATCAGGAATACAACTGACTGATAAGCGCTGGGGAAGAGTATTATATCTACCCTAATTATCATCTCGTTCTCGCGAGACAGACTATGAGGTCTCCTAACACTTGAAACACGCAATAAGAAAAATGCAATTCGTCATGTAGGAAGAACCCCTATCTACTATCACTCTGACATAAATTTACAAATAACACATTGTTTATCCAGACTAGACGAAATGACCTTGGCAATAGCCAATCGTTCTCGCGTAGCAATTATACTACCGCGGACCAAGGTAAACTAAAAATTTTACGTCTTAGATAAACAGAATTACTGAAAAAGAATTTCGAATCCCTGCAATAATCATTACAATAAAATGTAATGAAACAAAAATTAAAAAGAATTTTAAAACTAACACACAAGCAATTTAATTACATATACGTAACACCCGATTCTCAATTATTTTAAATCTTTAATAAAATAACTGATTTCCCATTAAGTGCTAGTCGTGATATCGGCAGTTGCCGAAATGGTCCGCAGTTGCTGGTCGCGATATTAGTAGAACTATAGCTGATTGATACAGTTGGCCTGGTAGCAAGCATTTTAGCATATTTTAATCTATATGTATAAGAGTAGTTTTACAAATGCTTTTGAGAGAAATAAGGGCCTAACTGGAATTTTGCTTTGTGCATGCGCCACCAACACTGATTTGAATTACTGTTCGGCAGTGTGCCACAAATTTTAGCATTAGGCATAGTGGCAGAGATGATGTGAGGAAGCACACTGATAGCAAAAGTCACACAAAGGTTGGGAAAATTAAGAACTCAGCAGCTCTGGAATATTTTAAGCCATCAACGGAAGACCTGCAAGCTACAAACGCTGAAACATTGTGAGTTTTCTTGTTCAACATAATCTACCTTCATCAGCTGAATCCCATGCTAGACATTTGTTCCGACAGATATTAGAAGATTGCTTCACGAATTCATGTCAAAATTCACTAATTCTTATCCCTATTTTCACTAATTGCGAGCCTGGAGGGTTGGTAGCTATGGTTACCTATTTGACTCCATACACATTGACCAGCCTGTTAATTGTTAAGCAGTTTAGTATATGTTAAGTTTAACATCAATTTTAACCATTTTACATTTTTGGTACACATCTATTATGTATAGAAAGATTTAAGAGTAAAATCCAATTGTTATAGCTGTATAATTATTTTTCACAAGACTAATTTTTATGAGCTTTAAAATCTTGAGAGAACTTGTTCACCGTCAAGCCAGTGAAGCCGTGTGACCAACTGTAGCTGCCATTTCTCAAGTTCTTTGTCTGCATCTGCATCACTAAACCACCTGAATTTGATAATTTATAAAAACTAATTGTTGCGTACATCGATATCAGATTCTTAAGTTATTGAAGCTTTCATAGTAATTATAATCATGCAAACTCGATGTCCTGAACGAAATCCATGGCCTCCATTTTGGAGAGTGGAGAATACAACCCAGTTACTTTAAGTAGCAGATTACGACCAGATCTTAAACAGTGACCATATGATCTGACATAATGGCCATTCACATCAACGAATGAATATATCTAATAGGGGGTTTTCCCTGAAGGTGGTGCTATGAAAAGCTGCACAAAATGGCTGACATTTAGAGCAAGTGTTGAAAGGCGCTTCCATGAGAATGGAGTAGAAGCATCCAAAGGCTTGCATGAGGTAAAGGATTAACCAAATAAAATGTGAAAAGTAACACTCATTTGGCAGCTATTTCAGTATACAAGTTTTCTCTCTACTTGTTATGCACCAGAAGAGCTTATGTGGTTGCCTCCGAAACTGATTGAAGATTTGTGTTGAAACTTTACAGTTATTCTTCTAATGGTTTATTTGTCCCTAAACAAAAATGGTGAAAATTTGAGATCCAATATAGGAACCACAGTGGCTGTCTTGAAAATCTTGTCACTATTTCTCCTGATTGGATTGGATTGTCAACATGGCCTTTTCAATGAAAGACTTCTTATGATGTCTAGTTGGCCCTAAATGAAAATGGTGTAGATTTTTTCTCAAATGTTTCTGCCGCAATGGGTATCTTGACAATCATCTTGTTGCTACTCCACAAATGGATGTCATATTTCCATAGGGTTAGCCCAAATGTCTTGTAACATAATATTTTTTTCTAAATGAAAATAGTGTCTCATCTTGCATCCAGATGTGGCTAATGCAGCATCCAATTTGAAAATCTTCTTGCTCCAGAATATCATAGATGATTTCAACATTCCACTGTTCAAAAGAAGAAATGGTTTTGTTCTTGAAGATGTTTTGGACTAGTTTGTGAAGTACAAAGGAAATTTTACGATTTTGGGGATGATAGGATTTTTACTCCAGAACATAGATGTTTGGAATTAAATATTTTTTTATTTTGTAGTCCTCACAGCCTGTCACCTCAGGTGCCACCTACCAACAACCACCACCACCCCATCCTCAACAGGGAGGCTTCAGTGGCTCGGGATACCAGACTTATGTGGGCCCTCCACTGTACAGCCAGTATGGCCCAGGGGCTCCTCCGCCTCAGCAACAGCAGCAATATGGATCCATGCCTCAAGCACCACCCCAGCAAGGTACACTTTGTTGTAACAGTGGACTAGAGCACTTTATTACAGGATAGTGCATTGCATAGACATATTATGTGTGATTGTCAGCCGGTATTTTGAAGTTGTCATAGATATGTAACCACCTATCAGAAACTTGGTAGCATGTTCCAGTAGGTAATTGTCTCCGTTTTTTTGTTTGGTTTTTTTTTTTTTTTATATACATGGTTTTGGCTTTTATATTAGCAAAATCCTTTCAGCCTGTTATTTGTAGTTTTAGAATTTGACGTTTTATTTTTTATTTTTATTTTTTCCAAGTTATTCCAACATTAATTTTGAGAAATTATGAAACTGAATTTGATAATTTTAAGCTAAGATGAATGAAAGGTAAAATTAAAGTTAACTAAATCCAAAAAGACTTCTAGGGCATGCAAGTCACACAACATTTGTATGAATTCATGGAATTGGAAAGCAGTGATGCATGTGAATAACCAGAAACAAGTAGCACACATAAAAATGTACTCTATGCAGCATACAACTTTTTTAGTGTTAAGAAAAATTTAATAAATAATCTCTAAAGAAATTGGAAAGATGTTTATTTTATCAAAATACATCTGTCCATTTCGAAGTCTGCAACTGTACATTGATGCAAAATGATCCTGGATATCCCTGAAATTATTTATAACAGAAATGCCTGTGTTCTAGAGGGGTTATGCAGTTTGACGGCATGCCTTCTCTTCTGTGCAGTAACAAACTTTGGTCCATTTCTGGAAGGAGGGGTTATAGTTGAGCATAGCTGGCTAGAAAATTGCGGATTCTTTTCAACTCTGAGTCAGTGGTGGTGCGAAAGTGTGAAGTAAATGGAAGTATGAAGAAATTGAATGTTGAAATGGAGCTTCACAACAAAACACAGCCTGCAGAATTATTTCCTGCTGTCTGCCACAACACCCAGAATTTTTAAAATAATAGTGCCAAGTTTTCTTAATAGCCAGCCATTTGAGATAAAAGTGTGATCGTTCTTTTATACAAGTAGCTTTTGCTGCATGAAAAGGTTTCAGAAATGCTGCCATCTGGCCAATGTACTAGTCTTTATGTGGCTCTCTTGTTGATTTGAGTTTGAGACCCTTGCCTTAAAGAATTAAGCAGGAAGAAGAAAACGTTGCTATTTTTAAGTGGTAAGTAAATATTCAACTATGGTTACCTCCTCCTCCTCCTCCCCCCCCCCTTTTTTTTTTTTAACAATTATTTTATTCCCGTTATTTTGGTGGTGATTTGGAGAACCCACAAAAACCCAGATAAAATGTTTGCAGCATCTCAGCAAATGTTTTCACCTTCTGGAAATAAATGTTTGGTTCATACGTTAAAACTATAGATTACTACGCAAATAAAGTTGCCCCATCTCCAACTCAAATCTTTCTTGCCATCTATCCATATTTGTGTAATTGACTTGTCTCTCTAGTTTTTCATTCTAGCTTACTAACTTGATGAACAGAACTGATTAATTATTAGTATTGTATAAAGTTCGCTTAGAATATTTTTTTTAGTTTTTTTTCTCCTTGATTGATTATATTTCTGTTCTGCTTGTATTATTTGCTTACATCTACAATTTGGTGGGGATGTTCAAACTATTTCATTATGCAGTACATTTTTAGAGCAAACTTTACTGTTCTCTCGAATTCTGAAATGTATTCTTCTACAGTCATGTCAGTTTTGTCAACTAAATTTATCATGTATACTTAGTTGATTATTTAATAAAGTTTTAAAAACTATTATACTAATTTTTAGCTCTCCTGGCCTTAATACTAAATGAACTTAAATCATGGTCTATCATCTGTTAATCTGTCAAGATCTGTTATAAATCTGGAGGCCACAATTCTGGTCCAGTTTCATTAAACTTGGAATATGGTCTTGTATCATTGAGATCTTGGACAAGTAGTAATGAGTGAGATCTGTGCATATAAACGAGGTGATTTTGCATCAGTTTGTCACCATTCACGAGTCTGTATTCCTACTTTGCGGAGTTTAATATACCTATATGCTATGCATATAGTTCAAGAATTATAGTTATTCTAATGGCAGTTGTTTGGAAATGACCATATTTACAAACCTTATTTGTGTTGTATGGTATATGCTTTCTTTAATTAAATTTTTCAAGCAGGAGAAAATCACTTTTATCAGTGCTTGAACATTACCAACAAGGCCTTTCCAACCTTTGTCTTTATTGTTCATATAAAGTGTATACCTTATGTAGTTTAATCCTTGAAACATCTGATGCTAATGGAATTCTATCATTTTGATACTAAGAGACTGGTGTATTTTTGTTAGAAATGAGCAAGTTTAACATCATCCAAAACATGGAGCACTAGTATATGCTTGCTCAGTTAAATTTTTGTCTTTCCCTTACCTCTTTCAAAACCCAGCATCTACTCCAAGGGCTTGCCGGACATTCTTGATCATTTCAAGTATTGATTTATCAGCAGGCCCAAATTGAGCACAGAAATTTGTCTGCAGTAACCTGTTGCAATGCAGGATGGCAGATGTTACACGTACAAAAAGGATACTGTTGAAAAATAAACGGGATACTGTTTATAATTTGTGAAGTAAGGTGAAATGGTTTCCAACTCCCTTCCTACTCAATCACTAGATATTTATTAATGCTGAGAAAAATACAATATAAGGTTACTCTGAGTAAAACATTTTGTGACAAGAGTTAGGATTTTGATCATAAAATAGGACAAGATGGGTGTTCTTGTTACAATTCGTAATACTATTTAATCAGTCATGCTGTGTCATGGGTGTTCTTGTTACAGGTCATAATACTATTTAATCAGTCATGTTATTCTCAACGGGATTATAAAACGAGGATTGAGTCATTAAACAGCCCAGTTCCCCACACCCACCCCCAAACCCTGCCATTCTCTGGTTGTCTAGCGGATTTTTGGAGATTCCTTGGTAACTTGCATCCTCGCTTATAGTGTGGTCTATGTTTTTGGACCCTGATGTGCACGAGTTGTCGAGGGAGAGGTGTATATACTTCCATCATCAAGATCTGACAAATTTGATGATGACCAAGATGAACATCAGTGATTGTTCTTCAGTCTGCCTGACTGAGCTGGTTAACTCTAAGAGGCCACATTTCTGATTAGACCAGATATGGTGTGTAAGTTTATATCAAGATCTCCAATAATGTTGATCAAGAGCAACACCTTGTGCAACCCTTGCAAGTAATATTAAACCAACTTTGGTCTTGACAATTCTTTCGTGGCATGATATACTGGATGAAGAATTCATGTTGATGGCAAAAAATTCTTTCTTTTATTTCTTTAATAAAAGGGATCATTTCTGTGAGTGTTCTGTACAAGTTATAGAGTTTTCAGCAAACACTGCTTTAAATGTTGTTACAAAAGGACAACAAATTGTAGAATTTAAGGAGAAAGGCATTAGTACTAGGTGTTTTATCAGTAAAGTTTGTTTGAGAAATGATGGGCTCAGATAATTGCATAATATCTGCTAGTCCTACAAGCAAGGTACCTTCAGTCACATTTTTTTTTACATCTTGTACAGAAACGCTTTGTTTCAAGAGTAGGGTCTGTCCCTCGAAAGATTTTTGTAAAATGAAAATGAGTTTACCATTTGTTGAAAGCAGACGTATGCACCATCCGTATTCATAATTTTGTATGGAAAATAATAGCAAATATGGAAATACGTCTTTCAGGTGCCAAACCCAATTATGTGCAAGTTAAAAATGCAAAAAGCTTGTATTGGCAAGTTAGTACGAAAATAACGAAAAGAAGTATGGGAATGATGCAAAAGCAGCTCACCTTAGCTCTGTATTCAATAGAAAGCTTGTGTGCAAAATGCCTTGCACTGAGCATGTGTAGGATTTCTTTATCTTCATCTGTACACAGCATCATGGCTGAATTTGAAAAACATTTGGGGAAGTGAGTGGCTGAAGAAGAATCAACTTTAGCCAAAGACGTGTAGAGACGAGTACAGCAGTTTATCACACCATACAGCAAGACCTGGCAGTTCATTTTTGCTAGCAGAAAGGGCAATAGTTACGCCATCTGCAAACTGAAACCAATAATTCAGTTGGGAGTTACGGGGGGAATGAGGTCTCTTGCCACATAAAATCGTAGATGCATAAAGAAGTTGACAAGGCTAGTAAAATTTCTCCAATTTCATAGTTCTTTTTTGAGTTTAAAGTATTTGACTGACTGTGGAGAACACTCCCTGCTTATAACTTGGGCCAACGTGATGAACTGACGATGTATAAAGTTGTAAAGTGCCTGCTATGAAATCAAAAAGCAAAGTCCCTGATCCGCATGTAAGATACATGTAGCACTAAACTCGATACAATTTTTCCGCAACTTTCACTATCTTAGCTCACCACAGATGATCATTCATAAATTATTTTCAGCTGTTTCAGATGTTATAAATAGGAAATATTTTGCATCATTTTTTAATTATGGATCATTCCTCACTTTGATAATTTGGTTACATGATGACATAAAGATATGTTGGTAACTTCGTGTCTTACTAATGTTGTCCATTTGTCAAGAATACTGAAAGGTGACATGAAATACTGAAAATATCCTTAGAAATACTGATAAACATTTTGAGGGGTGCACAGGTCAGTGACTGACAATAATTTTGAGATGTGTACTGAGATAAAACATAAATCATTGTAAAGGAAGAAGGAAAATATATAGCAAACATGTGCGTAATTATTTATTATAATGAAGAGCAATAAATTTTAAATGAACAGTACTAATTAAAACATCCATTATTTTTAAAAAAAGGAACAAAAGAAAATGAAGTGACACGATTCACCAATGAAGAGCAGTGTTTCGCTGGTACAAACAAATAATAACAGTACATGTACAATAACTGCCACTGGATGCACAAGGGATTTGAAGGGCCGGCAATTTACACTTGCTTTCATTTAGTGAAAATTCATTATGATGAAATGGCTGAAAAAATTTCAAAAGGCCTTAACACAAAAATATGTTTTAATGAATATTCATAAGAGGAGTTAGTGTATACAATAATGACTAGACCATAACCCACCCACCACTTGTCAGGGCCAGTGGATTTCTTAGCCGAGCAACTTGTAGCAATCCAAGCAGAGGTTAAAAGATCTGCACAGACTTATATTATTTGATGACCTTTGTTGACATTACTGCCAAAGTTCATGAAACATGCAAAATCAATGATTTTACATAATGGCACTTTAACTATGAACAAAGGCTCTTTGTATATACAATTATGTCATACAAATTTGATGTTTTTATACCAGGCTCACGGGGACCCTCGCCCATTCCTCGAATATCCCCTACCATGGACCAGGGTGTCCAAGTTGGGTCTCAGTTGCAAATGGCAAGACGACAGACTGGTAAACAAACCATTCTGAAGCCACTAACATCCTTTTACCCATGTTTTTAACATTCCTTTTTAAAATGCACTGCTTCAGCTTTTCAGTATGTACATAACAGTGGATTTCATTACATTTCACCAATTGCTAGAACTGTGTTTTGAGAGCTTGTGTTTATACATGTTGATTGTAAACCTAGACCTATTTTTTCTGTTAGATATCGCCTTGCACTTTCACTTCCATGGTTTTTATATTTTCACTCCAGCTTGCTGTGCTGTTTTATTTTGGAGGCTAGCAGCTAACGTGTAACAAAAAAAACCATTTTTTTTGCATTTCTTTAAAGGTTATAAAAAAAAAGAAAAGCTAGTCAATCAATCCTGGGAAAATTGTTTTGTGAAATTAAACTGAATCCACTACCAATATCCAGCTTTGATACTGATCTTTTACTGGCACTGCCATTTGAACTTATCCAGCTTGCACTGGCACCTTTAAAAAAGTATTGCATTTTGGCTTTACAAAATAATGCTTCCAATTTTAGTGTGCAGTTATTGCTTCCCTTCTTGAAATTCTCTGCCCTTCCTTTAATTTCACTGCATGATTGATCTTGTGCATGCTTTTGTTTGCATTAGTTGTTAGTAATGTATGAAGATGTTGAATTCTCATCTTTTGTTTTTTACTGTGAAAATTCATTATGATCTACGTGTATATTTTACCAGATGTGCTGCTTATGGGATGGTCCATCATCCATGCACCCATGACCACAAACTGTCACTAATTTTCTACTCTGATGACTGCCACGAAACTTTACATTCCATCGTACGGTCTAGTTGGTCCTGCACAAAAATGGCACTTACCTGATGCCCATTGTGGCCATATAAATTAAAATGATGCTGAAATCAAATGTAGCCATCATAGTAACCATCTTATTGCTGCTTCTCTTGAATGAAGGGTTGTATCAGCATGGGGTTTCCACTGAAAGATTTTTTATGATGTCATGTTGGTTCTAAATGAAAATCTTCCTCTCACTACTCCTGAACAGAATGTTATATTGTCATGTGATTTCACTCCGACTTTTTATGTCTTCTTGGTCATAAATGATCATGGTGCTGATCTAAGTCTAATATGGCTTCCACAGTGACCAGCTTGCTATCTTATGTCCGGTGTGTAGCCATCATGAAAATATGGTTTTTGCTACTAGAAAATGGAAAGACATTATGATACATGGTTTTGTTGAAGAAATGTTCATTGTTGATTCTGTATGAAAATGACCATACCTTAAGAACCATCCAACAAATTCTTATGCAGTTTGGTATGAAGATTTTTGCAGATTTGAATGTCTTTTATGGCTTAAGAGTTATTTCCATGTGAAGCAAATTTAAATAGTAATAATTTAAATAGTAATAATGTGCTTCTGTTGCATTGCTACGTCTTTCCAGGATGCCAGGATCGGGTTGATTACCCCACACTGGTACATTAATCTTTGATCTTGGGATTGGGGGGGGGGTTGCGTTGGATTTTGCTCAATCGCTTAGGGAAAGGGATATGAATGATGTCCATTTTCTATATGTAACCTTTTAATCTTTGCAGGATTTGGGAACTTAATGCTACTTGGTAGTGAGTCTTTCTTTCCTCTCATGACATCATGGATATCTGTTCTTTCCCCATCAGATGAGGCAGTCTGTAGATATTGCTGCCTTTTCCCAGAGTCTCGAAAAGGGACTGTCAGTATTATTTGCAGAGGGGAGGAGATTCAGTTATTAATCCCATTGCCCTCTGTTTGCAGGAACAGGACTAAGACTATGCCATCTTGATGTCTTCTTCACATGTGGAAATTAAATGGGAAAGTTCTGTCACGCTTTAAGAGTCAAGGCAAGACATCGATGCCTTTTCAATTCTGATTGACACAGATAATTTTCCAAAAGATTGCATTGAATCTAGGCCTTCTCTCCCATCAGGGACCCCTTGTGTGTCAGGTAGTAGAGGAGGAGGAAGACTTGACTTGACAGCCTCCTTCCCCAAAATCTGCATCCAAAGCCTTTGGGAGCTGCGGAAACCGGTATTTTCTCCAGTTTGGAGGGGGGGGGGTCCATTTCAAAATCAGACCTTCTGTTGACCCAGCATTCAGCAGTGGTTCTGGAGTTTACTCTGAAGTTTTTTCCAGGCTGAGAGGCTGCCATACAGCAAAAGTGGTGGTCTGTCCTTCCTCCACACTTCATCCTCTCATTTCCATCTGAAGGTGTACGATCTGTTTGCTGTTTTGGCTTGTGAATCTTCTTGCCTTGGATTAGGTGTTTCCTAGGAAGACTGGACTTTTGTCCTTCCTAAAGGAGGGAGGCAGCCTGCTTTAAGAAGTTGCAGCATTTCCTGCCAAGTCTCCGTATTCACAGCAGCCAAATAGGTGCCAGATTTAAGAGGCTTGGTCATACCTACAGACAATGTGGGAGTCTACAATAAAGGAAGGTCATTGGCTTTGTTTCTGGGACCATCCACCTCGTTCAAGGACCTCCATTTATTTTTACAATCAAAACTGATAATGCTATGGGAGGAGGTGTACAAACATGGAAGGGCGCAGTAGAGAGGGTGACAAACAAAAAAGGTACAGGGTTATATTCCCATAGAAATTGAGGGGGGGTGGCACTTGTATACATTTCCACCATAAACAAGTTTCCTCAGGAAAGCAATTTCAAATGAAGCAATCTGCCTCAGACAAGAACATCATATGGTCCATTATCAGGACAGACTTTCTTATGGATGTGTACCTTCATAATCCTCATCTTCCCTTCCAACAGGAAATGCCTACAATTTTTTCTGGGCCAGGAGATTTTTCCATTTCATGCTCATGCTTTTGGCCTTTCCTTCACCAACCCCACCCCTAAACCTTTACCAGGGTGGTGGGAGTAATAGTGGCTTGCTTGCAATATTTGGTATTTTAATGATTGGTTAATGTACAGCATCCTCGGAAATAGCCTTCTAAAGGACCTGTCACTCTGTTTCATGATGATTACTTGTCTAGATTTAATCATCGAGATAGTGAAGTTGGATCTTATCCCTTAGGATTTTATTTTCATGGGGATGAATTTCCTCACCAGCTGAAGGAGGGTTAAAGTTCCTTCAGATGAAATCAGTCAGATTCTGCTGTTTCATTGTCTCATGGGTACTCTTAAAGCAGCTGCAGGCGTAGTTCCCCAAGGAAACGTCATCTCCAGTTCTTACATCTAGCAACCTGGAGACCACTCGAAGACCCACTATCTCCTCTGAGTCCCTTGAGATTCAGATTTCATCAGCACCTGAGCTGGTGGTTACATCAGGACTGGCTTCTGCCTGGAATCCTGATTCATACCATGGAACCATGCTCTTTTCTGTACATGTTTGTGTCAGATTTGGGATAATGTTCTCCATTGATTTGTTAAGTGACTTTTGCTTGAACTTGGGAAGCAAGCATCTATACATAATAGATCTCAATATTTCAAATTACCTGTCAAGTTAAATGACCAAAATAACTAAGTTTCAAATGGGCAAATGCATGAAAGACGCATCTCTTGGGTTGTTGGATGTGATGGAACAGCCAAGATGTAGACATAAAATTTGAAATCATTATAGGATGTAGGGTTGTGGTATTCCACATATCAGACATAGGATTTGGTCCCAAAATATTCTTACCAAAGGCTACCATTTAACCAACCGCAACTTCTGGGCAATAAGAAATACTGGCAGGTGTCTGATTGTACCCGATGCATTGCAGTTTTGTTTGTCAGTTGCTCAGTTTTATGAAGAGGTGAGAACAGACGCCAGCCATCCATCAATATTGGTACCGGTTTTGGGGCTAGCTGCTTTATTGAACTTGTACTTGAGGGACTGTGTTCTATGGAAGAATTGACCCTTCATACCTACAATGTAGAAATGCAGGCATCATATCTAGCTCTGCAGGGGTGTATCAGCCTCATAAAATGATATAATATTGTGGCCTTGAACATGTCAGCTGTAGCATACCTCACTTTTCATTTAGGTGCTCATGCTTCTTCTCTTTGTATGGATGTCTGGAACCTTGGAGGATATTAATATTGGAGTTTGCCACATTCTAGGATAGAGAAATGTCCTGGCGACAGCCTGATCAGACATGTCCATGTGGTCCTTATAGAATGGTCTTGGACCAATTATTAATAGAGGCACCTTTTTTTTGAACTTTGGGAGGGACCAATAGCAACTCTTTAGGTGCAAAACTAAATAGCAGACTCCTTTTTTTGTCACTCCATTGCCTGATCAGGTTGTTAATGGAATCTGAATATCCATGTCTTGGGTCATCCTGGTAACTCTCGTGTGGCCCCCAAGGTCATGGGTCAACAACATTTTGGCAGCCACTGTTTCTAGGTGGATTGTTCTAAATATAAAGAGAGCTTACCAATTTCTCGTGAAGAGAGATCTCGTTTTCATGACAAAGCCCATGAGGTTATGGCTAATGCTGCGTCTTGTGTGTTCTTTAACCATTCCTTTGTGGATGATGTCATGAGTTGTGATCTGGTGATCACACTGTACTTTTTCTTCATTTTCCTTCACTCTTTGGCAGGCTAGAGCAAAGGCATTTGTTCTTTGGTTCCAGTCCAGCAGCATGTCATGTGATTGAGACGTACAATTTGGAACTCTCCAACCATAAGGGAAAAATAGGGTATTAAAGTAGGAAAAATTTGGTCTTGGGACTATGTATACTGAGGTTTCATTTTTGAGGGATTTCACTATATATATGATTCATCGGTAAATTGCCTTGTATTACAAAATAATTTTGAAAGCTCTTGGGGAATCTTGTTTCTCATCATCAGTAGTGTTTTGATTGTCTCACGACACTCATTTATTCTATTATATCGTGGATGTTTTCATGGGTATCGCATCTGTCATTATCATCTATACTGTATTAACCTGTAATGTATGGCTGGTGTTGTGTTAGATGCAGATCTCACACCATTTGTCATCATTAGCAATATTTTTTATCAGCAGTTTTTCAGCAATGTCACAGTGGGCATAATAGCTGGAATAGAAAATTCCCTTGGGATACACACCTCCACCTGTGTGACTTGGACTAGTTGCACATTTTGCTATTTGACCTTGCTAAAAGTATGCAAGCATACAAGAGGAGGATGATAGGGCCTCCTCCTTCATCTCTGGAGCACACTTGGAGTCTCTCTGAACTGAAGGGAAGAAGTTAACTCCTTGATCCCAGTAGAACTTGGGCTCCTGAGCAACTTGGAGAACCAGAAGAAAAGAGCACTCTTAGATCCCAGGATGATATGGGATTGTTCTCTTTGGAGAATTTTAAGGCCCTTTGACCTCTTATGGTCAATGCAATTTATTGCTGGCCACCACACCACCAATTTGTACGGAGTTATGACCCTTGTTAATTGGTTTCATATCGTTACATTTTTATGTTGCTTGTAAACAGCATATTTTAAGAACCATTTAATATGTTCAGATTCTGTTTGATATGAAGAATTATAGACCTAGATGTGTCCATGGGTTTTTGTCTATTTTGGAGAGTTGTGACCTTTTTGGTCGACTTAAAAATCTTTACAGGAGCTGTTGGTTGTATTGAGGAGTCTTTGAAGGAGTTGGATTTCAATTCAGTGTCATCATCTAGAAGAGTCATGTCTAATGAAATCCCTATCACCTCACTTGGGGTTTCTCCAAACAAGTACTTCTGTTGAAGCCAACATTGTAGTAAGCAGGGCCCTTTGAGAAGTGCCTATCCAGTGTTCTCAAGGTCATAAAAAATCATGGTTTTAATACTTGAACAATGCAGAAAAGTTCTCAGTAAGATTAACTTGGGTTATGATAAACCTTCGAGTGAGTGACTTCTAAGGAATTGATGACTTCACAAACTTAATCATGATGTGTACTTAGATATGTAAAGATTACAGCAGATGGTTTTACATAAATGCAATAGCTATCACTTTAGTGGCTGCAGGAAATGTGAACTGAAATAGATGAGATGACAGTGAGGTGGTACTGGGAGTGATATCTTGGCCATTTGAGTATAATAAATGCAAAAGAAAGGAGTAATTGCAAATAATGAGATTTGTTGAAAAATGAAAAAAAGCAAGAGATGAGAGCTAGTATTAGTCACCAAGTTATTTCATTTCATACATGCAGTCATTTCTTGAACAAGAACATGAGAAATATTTTATAATAACTTGGCATCTATGAGAAATGCTTCAATGAAATTTAATGCAATATTTTGGAGGAACTTAATGTAAATATTCATAATTGTTTTGATGTAACAAGCAGAAAATATTGATGGGACCACTTAAATCGACTCGGGTGGCCCAGAGAGCCACTTATAAAGCTATGGACAACACTGCACATCACTAACTGCTTATATATGTAATCAAAATGCATTATATAATAAAATGTTGTGATTTTGTCATTTAATTAATGGAGCTATGGTGAAATTGTAGGTTTGATTCCTAATATAATGACTAATGTATTAGGAATTTTAGGACAGTTTTAATAAATTGGGTTTTTGTATTGGTCTGAAATGCATTGTAATAATCAGGGTTAATGTATGTATTGGTGTATAGATATATCAGCATTCTGTCTGGATTAATAAGATTACTAACAAAATTTAAGCTGTTTTAAGGTTTGTATTAATTTGCAAAGTTGAATTCTATTTTTGTAATCAGATATTTAAAGTGTACTTTCCACATATTTTCAGATATGTTAAATCATATTTTGGTATTTCTTACTAGCATTTGTTCCTTATATCATACTGCACTGGCCTTACTTTATGCTTGAAATCCCAGATAGATGCTAATCTACCCAATTCAGATATTGATTACTATAATGATAAAATAATTTTTAATGAGGTCCTGCTTTTTCAGCATCAAGAACACCTCCACCAAATAGAAAGTCTCCCACTTCAGACCAAGGTACACAAGTTCCAAGTGGCAGCCCTGATGGTCCAGATATGAGCAGACCCCCTCCCAATCAGTCCAGTAACTCAGAAAGGAGGGACTCTAGGCGGCCAACCTCGGGCCAACAGCAGCATCAACATCAACAGCAGGCAAATCACCAAACATCTCAAAATTATCAGCAGCAAAACAGGTCATCCGGCTCTAATTCCAGGGGTCGGGGTGGTTTTAGAGGTATGACATGCATACAAGTTCCAACAAGTTGGATTATAAAAATGGCATGATGTGAAAACACTAATTTTGTTTTTCAGAATCAGTTGATTTAGCAGTTTTGAAGTGCGCATTTATTTAGGCTCAGTAGTGTGAAAAGAACAGATACCTTAGGAAAACTAGCAAATTATTTCTCATGCAATACTCGAATTGTCTTCTCTTGCCATACTTGATAGGAGATGAAGCATTTTGCCTGTTCAGTCATTAGTTCATTCCTTTGTTCATTGTGCTTTAAATATCTTGTACCCTATTTCACGCACAGTAGTGAAATCAGGGTCCGTATCGGACCTTGAAAAGCCTTGAAAAATAAATGGTTCCCTCAGGGCTTTGAAAACACCTTGAAAATTCAAAATATTGTCTGTGTACCTTGAAAAGCCTTGATTTTCATGAAACCAAAAGGAATTAATAGTTTTTGTTTTACAGAATTTAATAAAAAGAAACCGGGGGGAAAAACGACAAAAAACAATCTCTTGCTAAGTTTGTGCCCTAATGGAAAATTTTCGACAACTGGCCGCTGCACAGTTGTACATTTTGAACTTGAGATTGTATGAAGCTCGGATGTAGCAGTGGTTTAAATTTGAATCATTCGCTTCGACATGGCTGGCTGCCGATTTCAACTTTGGTGGCTAGGTGAAAAATATAAAGTTTGGATCATGTTATCTTTCTCAGAGAGCTTTGCAAAATGCAAATTATGCCAGAAGGATATTGATTTGCATGCAATGGGAGAGAATGCTCCACAGTCACATGCAGCAGAAGAAAAAAAAGCACTTGTAAGCCTAATGGCGCTTAATACAGGCAAAACAAGAAGTCTTCAGCATGAAATCATTTTTGACGAAATAGGTATGTCTGAACACAGAGATTCAAGTTTTAAAATAGAAACTGTATATAGTCTTAATTATGAAATTAGTTCAATCCGGTTCTATTTTGGGATTGAATGGAAATAGCACAGGTGAAAATTACAATGAACACAATAAATCTGAAAATATGGAATACAGCTAAGCTGAGAGAAATATTAATTATCTAATATGAAATAGTTTAAAATATCAGTATGCTGTTTTTAAATGAGCGATAATATAAAAAACATATCTTTACTTTTTTTGGTTTGTGGGGATGGGTGAAAAAAAAGGAAGATACTTGATAAAGACATTGAGACAGCGACAGCTGCTGCTGATAACTGTGCATTGAAAGGAAAAATCCATAGGAAAATTTCCTATATCATTACATCAGAATAATTTGAGGAAAAGTGAAAATGACAAAATCGCTGAACTTGGAGTTCTTGAAAAACTGCCTGATGACAAAGCTACAAAAACCGAAATATTCACTCTAAAATATTTTGGACTTTGTAAGTAATGTAGTGTAGACAGAGTGAAGTGAACTTTGTTCAGCGACTATATTATTCTAATGCCCAGATATAGAATGTTTAATATTAATGGGAATGATATCAATGATCATACTATTGACTTCATGGGGTTTTTTGTTGTTGTTTTAAAAATAAATTTTGCAAGAAATGTTCCTCATATGGAGTAATAGTAAGTATTAACTTGTCTTTCCATAACAGTTTCATTTATGTATCCTTTAAAATTAATGTAATAATGCACCTTGAAAAACGTGATTTTGAACCTTGAAAAACCTTTTAAAAAAACCTTGAAAGAAATATGCTACTAACCCTCTGAAATGTACCTAAGGGAAAGTAACTTGTGAATATCAACATTAGTGCACTGTGACCTAAATACCATGCTTGTGCGGCTTTTGCTTTTCAGCTGTTTGTCCTGCTAACATCTGGTCTCCTGGCTACAAAGGCAAAAGGCAAAAAAGGAAAAAATGAGTTTCCTATTGCACTGGTTTCAAAATTAGGTCAGGTGGGGTTTTTTTGGGCTCAATTTTTAAAAAAAAAATTATATACATTATAATTAGTATATATAAGGTACTAAGCACTTCAAGTACTAGGATCGACAACAAAAAAGGGGATGGTTGGCTGACCAAAAACACATCTTTTTTTGCTTAATGGGTAATGAAAGGGTGGATGAAGCAGCCAAAGCTTCCCCAGTCATGCATTTTCAAATAGAATTTCTCTTATACTGACTTCTAATCTTGTGCTGATCAGCACGTTTGTCGTGTTTCGCAAAATATGTGCTTAGAGTGGCATCCCTTGTATAGAAAAATCAGAGAGATGAACACCATTTAATATTGAGCCAAGATAAAACGTGTCATTCCATTTATAAGATCAAATTTGCTATAATTTATTCCAGTTACATCAATGTTTGCTGTGTTTATGGGTTTATTTGTAAGAGGGACAGGCATACACAGATGAAAGTTGTTAAATTCTGCACGTCCTGATATTTTTTTCATTTACCTTGAGCTTTTTTCAACAAATGTAGATATAATTCTTTTTTCTAGAAATTGTAGCAAGATTTTTTTTTTTCTTCAAGCTATTTGATTGCCAGACATCTTTTTCTCCAAAAATCTGTCTCTTGTCATCACATTGCGTGGCCTTTTTTATGTGCACAAACCTTCACCTCATATTTCTAGGTCAATTTCAATTTTGATAACTCTTGGGCTATTAAAAACTGTGCCCTTCAGAAGTAGACATTAGACTAATTAGACATTTAGTCCAATAGTAATAGACTGTTTTATTTCATGATTGCATTACAATGATTGATTCAAAGTTAATGAGGAAAGCACTATACATTATAGAACTCTGGTTCTGCTGTTAACTTTTTTAATGCCTTATTGAGAGGCCTATACTCTAACAAGATTGGTTCCCCTTTCTTCAACTTTAAGGTTGATGATGCCAAACTGACTAGATTCTAGATGCAACCCTTCATTTGAGATCACGATTCTATTGAACATGGGTCTTCTATAATTTTCCTTTGATAAATGATTTAACACTTTATGTGGTTCAAGTACCTTTGCTTTTCTTAATGTCATTCATATCAATAATACAATTTTTTATGCAGGTGGTTTCTATAGAGGATCATCACGTGGTGGAGGTGGATCTGTAGGTACAGGTGCAGGAGGGGAACGGGGAGGATTCCGACAGGGTTGTCAGCGCCCACCAAGTGCCAGAGGAAGGCCCAATTCTAGTCGTCCCCCCCAGGAATCCACGCTCAAGTTTGAGGGGGAGTTTGATTTTGAAAGTGCCAATGCTCAGTTCGACAGGGAAGAGATTGAGAGAGAATTGAGAAAAAAGCTTACATTAGGTAATTATCTTGCAACAACATTGTAAGGAGTCAGAAGTTGGTTGATAGTGAGAATTCCTGAAATGGGTATTTTGACTGGGGGAAGGCAGTGTTGAATGAAAGGATAGATAGATAGATAGTTCACCCTTTATGATTAAATAGCATCTTTGCACCAACAAAATGATACTTTCGTTAAAATATATAAGGGCTGTTCCAATAAAACATATCCCCCACCCCAAAAGACTGCACTTTTAAATAACTGATGGAGGTTGCGTTTCAGACTATTTAGATTTTCATAGTGGAGGGTTGGTTAGGAAAAGTACTTCTGGTACGAGTTGTCAGAAAAAAGCCTTTACAATTGCATCCAACTCCCACTTATTTACTTGCATAAGTTAAACATCTTAGGTCAGAAATGATGCCAGGACAGGGGAGTGCACAAAATTTGTACGAATTTTGCATACTTTCAAAGCATTGATGTGCCTAAACTCCCACAAATTATGTCAAAGTCGTGCATATAAAAAATGTTACTTTCTGCAGTATGCAATTTTTATGTAACTTTTAAAGCAGATGTTGCCACACAATTTGTGCTGCCAGTAGATGTATCATAACATTTACTGAACATTCAGTTTCAGGAAGGTAAATGTTGAAACAGCTGGTTACTTCAGTTCAGCATAAGTGGATGTTGACCTAAATCTGATTGGTGCATTGGGCCTTGAAACAAGCATTTATGGTAGATTTAACCTTACATTCATCATGGAAGTTTTACAAATGTTTCTCAAATAAGGGCCACATAGAAAACTAAAATGGCAGAATCCCAGTATGGTTGACAATGAATTTCAAGTATATCAGTCTATTTGACATTGTTAAAGTGTTACTGGAAGTACCAATGTGTGATTTTGAGCCCAAAATTGATGTTGCATGCGAGTCTGATGTACATTTTGGATGGACAAGCAGACGGCATGCTGGTTAACCTACAATACAGAGGTATTTCAAAATTGCCAATCCTAAATACAGGCAATTTGAAAGTTCAATGCAATTTTCATTCATTTTCTCCAAACATTCAGTACTGAGAGATTTTGTGTGAATTTAAATAAGGGTTGAGATAAAATTGAGTAACAAAGAATCCAACAAGAAATTAAAAAGATAGCTTATTTATTTAAGATACCCAAGTCTGAACTAGCAAACTGTGGCATGGATGGACTTGAAACCATAATACAACATTATGGAACAAAAAAATCTGGCATAGAAGGCAGCAAAGCACATCTTCAAGAAAATAAAACTTTGGCAGAGTCTGTGTTAGTGAAAACTTACTTTTCTGGAACAGATATCCAAGAGACCATACCTTTGAGATGTGTAAAATTGTACACCACAGCCACAACAACAGTTGAGGGCTGTTCCAGTAAATCATGTATCCCCAGTGTGGAAGGCACTTTCGAATTCAACCAACCCACAACAGAAGCAGATTTTTAAACAAAAATTGATCACCATCTGAAGTGTTTTAGTCAAAACATTGCCCCCTACAGAAGCATATTATTTTACGTAATTTCTTGCTAGGGGTTAGTGGGTGGTAGAAGTGATTTTATTATTGAGACTGTTGAGAATACTCACTCGCCATCGACTAATTAACACAAAGTTACATGGTTTGTAATCTGCCCCCCCCCCCCCTTTCCACCCTCCAGGCTAATTATCTTAAGCCAGCAGCATGTTCAGCATATATGATACATTCCAAACATGTTCCACATGTATAATGAAGTCTTTACCCCAAATTAGTTGAAAGCCACACATATGAAACTGCTTGGTGAAGGATACAATTTTTATTTAACAGTTCTTGTCGCAACATCTGTTTTTGGGGTAGGTAACAGTTTACACAACCGGGATTCTTCAAGCATGACAAGAATGGTTGTTAAACTAAATTTGATTGGCACATTGTGCCCTGGAATAAGCCTTATGACATAGTTGGATCCTTTCATCAAGAAAGTTTTACAGATGCTCATTTAAAATACTGGCTTTCTAGAAAACACAAAACATCTGATTCCCAGCATGATTCATTCATTTTCATTAGGTATATATTGGCTGATAATAGTGACGATGACAGTTTTTAAATTTATGAAGTACATCGGATTATTGGAGCTGGGAAAGTGTTAGTGGAGATCCAAATGAGTGATTTTGAGCTTGAGAATGGTGTTAAATGCAAGTTGGATGTACCTGTTAATGGATGGATGCAAATACTTGGGATGACAGTCATTCTCCCTTTCAGCGGTATTTCGAAATTAGATGTAGAATTGACAGAATACTGAACCTAATTAAAAAAGACATTTAAAAGTAGATTGAAATTGTCATTTTTTTTTTCAATCAATTTAGCCCTACGGATCATATGGCACAAAACCATATATCCATATCAAGGTTAAGAGAAACTAAATAAATAAGGATGAAAAAAATTAAGAAAGAAAGATATTTATTTCAATACCTCACTCTGCACAAGCAGACTATGGCTTTGATGGACTATAAACCCTAATACAACTTATGGAACAGATAAAAAATCTGGCACAGTAGTCAGTTATCTACTGATTCAAGAAAATAAGTTTATGTTAGTGAAAAGTCCTATATTGGAGTAGATGTATCCAAAAGATACCGACATTCAATAAAAAAAATTTTATACATTGAATCCCTCATTCAATTTTATGGCAAATATGAGCGACAGTAAATTGACTTGGCCATTATGGTTCCAATATAAATTTCTGGTAGCAATTCTTTGCATTTACACTGACTTTTCCTGTGAGATGTTAACATATAGGGGGAAAAAAGTATATTGTTATTGATTTTTATTCTAGTTATATTTTGGTGATATTTAATTGCAGAGCTAAAATTCAATGCAGATTATAAACAAGTATGCAGAGAGAGAGAGGATACCGTTGTTTGACTCGACATTGAACTGCAAAACAATGTGATATGTAGCCATTATTAGTTACACAGCCTTATATATCTGTAAAAAGAGGCTGTATCATACTAATCAAAGCACATATATTTCTTAAGGATAAAAGCACATTTACTTGATAAGTAAAAAGTTTGAGGAGATTGTTCAGTTTGCCGCAGTATAAGGTAGTTTGTGATGTTTCATCAAGGGAAACTTAATTTGGGATCATTGAAGAAAATCTTGCTGGAACTATATAAGCCCATACTTTAGGAATACGGCATAAAATTTTGGAGGAAATGATGTTGGCATTCCATATATTCTAGGTATTGAACTTTGATCCTGCGGCAGCACAGGACTCTCCTTACTTTCTGTAACTGTTCATAATAGACCATTATTGTCCTGCTTTTATAGTAACAGATATAGTGAGACGTGGTGTCGCACTTCAGGTCCATTTTTTTTTTAAAAGAGATTTCTGCATTTGTTTGTTGGGGTTTTTCACCATGAGCCTCTTTGTCCTGTTTTTAGTGTGCAAAAATAATGATAGTGTCATAAAGTAGTGCATATTTTTTGTGGGCTTTTTTGTTGTTTTTTTAACAATGCAAGTTACTACTGAAAGGGTAGAATTGGGATTGAATTGAAGGGTCTTTTTCTTTTCTTTTTCATTTTTGGTAATCTGGGATGAGTCATGTGTCCATGAAGAGAGGGAGGGGTTAAAACAAAAAGGGCACTCCTGTTTTTGAAATTGAAAAAGTCACCTCAGATGCAGCTTAAAATTTCTTAAATCTCAATGCTCAGTCGAGACTCTTGACTTTGACTTAAAAATTTTAAACAACTGAAAACAATATTTGAGCTTTTGGAATTTTGAGTTTTCAGTGGTACTGTATTTGAGAATGGAAAGCTCTAATTGGATTGTTTTTGTAACAACAGGTAAAGTTAGCCCTGAGTTCTT
The DNA here is from genome assembly GCA_016617855.1 of Megalonaias nervosa. Lineage (NCBI taxonomy): Eukaryota > Metazoa > Mollusca > Bivalvia > Unionida > Unionidae > Megalonaias > Megalonaias nervosa. The sequence goes on along the minus strand of JAECUM010012461.1, from coordinate 67,972 downwards.
TATAGACTAATATTGATTATGGTTACCATTTTTTGGCAGAAGAAAGTAAAGTGAATGGAGAGAATGAGGAAAATGGACTAGATGAAGAGGAACCAGTTTTCTATGACAAAACCAAGTCCTTCTTTGATAATATTAGTTGTGAAACAACAGAAAGAGAACAAGGGTAAGTACATGTCAACCAGCATGACATGGGGTTTTAATCCTTTAACAGATTATTCATTATACACCCCACACAAATGAAGTTTGGTGGGTGGAGATCTACAGGAATCGGCTGGTCAGGTCATCTGCCGTTCACACTTTTGATTAGCTAATATCTCCAGACCCAATGAGGTATGCTCAAACTTTGTATGATTTTGTATCGTGTCTTAGATTATGTCCTGTAAAAAAAAAAAAAAATTGAGTTTATTTGATAAGAGTTTTAGGAGATGGTCCCAATTTGATTGTGATTTTCTTCTGGGCAGGCTAATTTATGATGGTATTGACTGCAGTTGTTCACATTCAGCTCTTTTCCTTTCAGGTGAATGTCACTCCTACTTTTTTCCAGTGGGTGTTTCGAAGTTATTGTCGATTTCAGCTAATGAAAACTCCAAGAAATTTCCATCAAAGTTAAGGCATATAATTTCTCCTTGGCAGCTGATTTTTCTCTTTTCCATTGCTTCAATTTTCAAGTAACTCCACTACTTTTACTATCAAAATCAAATGTTTTGTGTTCGCATTTTTTTTTTTTTTTATTTTATGTGTAAAGTTTACTTTGTTGACATGTGTCTCTGGGTGTTGAACAGATTTTCATTTTTTCTGGTGTTGCCAAATTTTCCTTCAGGCACACAAGTTTGGCCAAGACATTATAAGAAAGCTTTTTGGTACACTCATCCCACTAACTTGGCATGTGCCAAGCGCATTCGCATCGATGTCCTTTCTGTGCCATGTAGCCAGATGAGGTGTGAGATCTGGCAGAGAGCAACCACTTTTGTAGCAAGAGGAAGAACAAGGCTCCCTCCTTCTCTTTCCCATTGGACCCCTACCAATCCAGGAAGGAATTGGTGGCACTTATTAGTTGAAAAAATCGCCAGCACCTCTGAGCCAGAGATGCCGCCAGATGCACAAATGCAGGAATTGAGCAGAATTTGTACAAATTCATATCAATGATGCATGAGAACTCCCAACAAATTAGTTTAAAGTTGTGCATATAATGCACTCTACGCAGTATTGAATTTTTATTTGACTGTTAACCCTTAAAGCAGAGATGCCTCTCATCCCAAATTGGTGTGAATGTCCTGAATTGCCAAGCCTGTTCATGAATCGCACTGCCGTATTAAGAAATTGTTGTTTGTTAAAAAATAATAAACCAAGACAAATTTTAAAAGTTGAAGTCGTATGTGAGTATTTTCGATTCATTCAGGTCTTTTCTGGTAATTTTTAACATATCACTTTCCGTCATACAACTTGAGTGTTTCGGTCCATTCCTGTCATTATGGTAGTGTGGGACATGAGACCAGTTTCAATTATAATCAGAAGAGTTCATTTTGGTCCTTCCAAGTCTTTTCTGGTAATTTGTGTTATATGCATATATGCCGGCCAGTATGATTTAGGTGTAATCACTGTCCATTTTTTCACCAGATTACGTTTTATGTTGGCCTGTGTATGGATTACATTTTTTTGGTAAAATACAAAATAAAATAAAAATAAGCATATTCAAAGTTGCTCATGTCATTTTTATTATCACCTCTTTAATTCCACTTGTATAAAGTGGAGAATATTATTATAAAGAGGAGTTACGTAAGAATAGCATAAGAGTACTTTCTTATTTGCTCTTTATAGCAGTTGTATATGATTCATTTCCAAGAAAACTGATGGGTTTCATCAGATTTGAACTTTGCTTCACAGATTAATAATTTATATTGATAAGCTAATTAGTTAGTGGATCCATCTATATTTTTAATGAAAATGGCGAAATGCTTTGGTGCGAGCTGTGGATATTACATGATGAAAAACGTTAGAGCAGATGGATCTTTTCAACTTCAAATCAGATCAGATCAGAAAAAAGGACAAATAACACTGCTTTACTAACTGTTAAAGAAGAATGTGAGTAATGTAATACCACACTGAGCACATGATCTTGCTTATTGTGAGTGCTGAATATGAATAATTTTTCAGTATATTTTGTGTGTTTGTATTCGGAGTCTAATCTATGTGGAGTTTGCCCTTTGTGACAAGAATTTTGACCAGCTGCAGAATCAGGTTAATAGCAAAAATAAATGTATCTTTTTCTTACACACTATAATTCTGGCATGTAATATATAAATTACCCAAATTATGCTTTTTTTTTGCAACTTGTAATAGCAATAATTACACCAATACCTCTTTGGGTGTGGGTGGCATTTATGTATATGATCAGTTTAACACCATTATTCGGAATGCTTCATTTCACTTGGTTTCTTCATGTTTTGTATTTAATTAGATTTCTACATTTGAGTTTACTTGTGAACTATTATCAGCAGTGTTTCTATAAACCTTTCATGTGTGCCTTGACTTTAAAATGTTGGACAGTGATCGTAAGCCCATACTGATTGCATGAAATGATATTGGAAAAGGAGCTTCTGGCAAAGCTAAAGAGGCAAAAGCAGTTTGGAGGACAATTAAAAGAATACACAGAGCTGTGTACTGTAAATAGTTATATAACTGTACAGAGACATGATTTCTAATGATTTTATCATTCTTATGGCTTACATTTGGAGTTTGATGCAGCAAGTGCCTAAAATTTTTCAGTAGAATGACAAATTGTTGACTCTCTTGTCCTAATTTCCCTGGTTGGCAGTGGGCATCTTTGCTTAAAGTGCTTGTCACAACACAAGTCATGCTGCTACAAGTATCATAGAGCTGGTCAGGTCATTCTCCTTTCATGTATCAACTGGTTAAACATCTGGGTTCTTCAGCTTGACATAATTGTTTGTTAAACTACACTTTATTAGCAATTTTGGCCCCAGTACAAGCATTCAGTTATAGTTTGAACCTTGCATCAAGGAAGTTCTACAAAATACATGTTTAAAATACCAAAATGGCAGATTTCCAATGTTCATCTTCAGATGACGATTTGTTTGGCAAATAATTGCAGATGACAGTGATTTTTAAAGTTATGAACTATATTAGATTATTGGAGTTGGGAAAGTGTTGATGTAGATACCAGTGAGTGATTTTTAACCCATAAATGATGTTGAATATGAGACTGGTGTACATGCTTGATAGACATAAATAAATGGCATGCAGGTCAGCCCCACTTTCAGCAGTATTTTGAATGTAGAAAAGGCATAATACCAAGCCTAATTAAAGTAAAATTAAAAGTAGAATGCAATTTTCATTTCTTTTCTTAATTCAGCCCTGTTAGCAATTCTTTGCATTTATACAGACCTTTCTAGTGAGATGTGAATATCTCGGGGGAAAAGAATGAATTATCTGTATATTGTTATTGATTTTTATTTGGTGGCCTAAGTGGTTAGAGCGTCCACCACGGATGCAGGAGGTTGTGGATTCTAACCCTGGTATAGTCATACCAAAGAATTATAAAAATGGTGTTGGCAGCTGTCTCATTGGCCATTCATCATTAGGACTGGTCAGCCTGGTGTCAGGATAGTGTGACTGGATGGGATACGATGCTAAATGTATGTGGCATTAAAAATCGAATAACACACACACACACACACATAGCCCTGCAGGATCTTGTGCTACAAAACTATATTGTCATTGAAGGTATAAGATAAATAAGAAACTAAAATCAAATTGCATAGATATTTATATGGTCAAAACGTGTTAAAAAGGACACTATGGCATTGATGAACTTAAAATCCTGATATAGCATTATGGAGCAAATAAGAAAGAAATCTGGCATAATAGTCAGCAAATCACTGATTAAAGAAAATGAAACTTTGGGAGAGGTTATATTACTAAAAAATCTTATTTTGGAGCAGAAGTATCCAAAAGACAGTACCTGTGAGCTGTGGAAAGTTGTACATAACCATAAAGAGCTGCATCCCAACTTGTTAAGCTGGCAAAGCTAGCTGCCTTCAGACAGCAGACTGAAAGGTGGTCTCGGCACAGAACAATATTCAGAAATCGGTGAGGAACAGATTAAGTTCAGAAACACTGGACAGATTAATGCTTTTACAACTAGAGGTGACAACTTTGAAAGATTTTGATTTAAATATGGCTCTAACAGGGTGGAGCAGGAAGAAGAGATGGATATTGAATTGTTGGATAATGTTGAACTATGGCTGTTTCATCTTCCCATTTTTTCTACTCCCCCTTATTTTTGTGGCAAGGGGGAGTTGCACCCTTTAGATAAAATCCTGTCAGCATCTCGGGTGAGCAGATCACCCTAGTGCAAGGGCCTCAGTCATTGGCTGAATCAAGTTCCTCAGTAAGGTTTCCTCAGGGAGGTCCTGATCACTTGACAGGGCACTGTCACCTAGTCACCAGGCAGTAGTGACTGGATTTAATCTACTGTGGTCTAAATATCAGACTTCTGTCCTTTACTAACCTGACCCCTTGCGGGCATGGGGATGTAGAATAAGCCTGAAGCATCCTTCTATATGTCGTATGAAGCAGCTGGGTGGAGATTGGTTCAGTGTTTTGGATTTAATGCTATTTTTCAGCACATGATAGGCTTTACATGGTGGCCATTACCCTAGGGAAGCTATTTGCAAGCTTTCTCTTATACCCACATTGGCCAGGTTGAGACCCAAACCCACTTAGAGGTGAGATGTGAATGATCTGTAAAGGTGGAAACCTTGTTGCTATTTAGTTTTGTTCCATAATGTTGAAGGAGGATATCCCTTTAGTTGAGGAGACGTCAGTAGTAACCATTTTGCTGCAACATGCTACTTGAGTGTGAGCTTCAGCTGGATGGATGGTTAGAGAGTTGATATATAAAGACCCTGTCTGATCAATCGGCTTGTCATTCCAAGCTTTATCAGCAATGCTAAAGGCTTCATTTTTACTGATGTCCATTTCAAATGTCACCATTGGTTTTAAACAAAATGTACATAGTGTGGTGGTTAAAGCTTTTTGGGGCTGTGGAATCTAAGATTCTCTCCAGTCTGGAGAGGCTTTCAGGGACAATGTCTGATTCAGACATTCAGCTGTTCCCACAGTCCCCAAATGAACGGGCAAAGAACTGGCACAGAAGTGTTCCAGGGTCAAGAGTCTGCCAAGCAATGTTCCAGGGTCCCCTGTCTCTGCCTCCATCTATCAGGTGATTTCCTCTGCTTAGTCCCATATGTCTCACATCACTCCACCCCCCTGGACTCCGATATTGGATGTGACTCAAGCTTATCTCCCAGTAAAGGACATGGAGGCATTGGAATTTAAAGCTTAAAACCTAGTGACAGTCACCTCATGTAATATCTTTTCAGTTGAAGGTTTAATCATTGTCTTCATTGCCTATTTGAGGTTGTGGCAAAATGTCAATATCAGTCTCCATGTATCTTCACCTCTGCAAGAATACTACCTAAGGTCTTGCTGGACTAAGCAAGAACATTTAGTGGGCTGTACCACTTAAGGTGGGGTGCTTTTCAAAGGTCTTTCCTTTCTGTAGCATCACAGGATAGGAGGTAACCGCTCCGGTGGCCTAGTGGTTAGAGCGTCCGCCTCGGATGCGGGAGGTCGTAGGTTCGAACCCTGGCCAAGTCATACCAAAGACTTACAAAATGGTACTAACAGCTGCCTTGCTTGGCGCTCAGCATTAAGAGGTTAGTGTTAGGACTGGTCAGCCTGGTGTCAGAATAATGTGACTGGGTGGGACATCGTGCTACATGTCTACGGCATGCATGATGCCCCAGTGCTAGATGTAACTATAAACTGCCACACTGCAGACATCGTAGTGATATGACTGAAAAATTGTTAAAGCTGCGTTAATAATCCAAATCACACACACACACACACACAGAGGATAGGAGGGACCTGCAACACCAATTCTTAACTGCAATTGCAGGGACCTCCTTATAAATTAAAATAGGGCCAGCCCAAACAAACAAGTAGTCCTAGTTAAAATCTCCTTCAACCCATCTATCAGTAGATGAGATATGAGACCTTTCTTTTATGCAAATTAAAACCCATAAGATCAGGGCTGAATTGTGAGCCTATTTGAGTCCCACTGCTTTGGATGATATTGTGGGAGTAACCTGTTGAGATGTGCATATAAAGCAATCGGATCTGTGTGATGCATGTAAGATGTGAGGGCACTGTTTTCATTCAAGGATTTATGATCATTGCTTGTTTGTCTGGTGTTCGCTGCTTGGGTTGTCTTTCGATGGCTTTATTACATCAGAAAGCTTTGCTGGCTTTGAGATTAATAGAATCTATGGTGTTGTTTGCACTAAGACATGGAAATTCCAGTCAAGGGGTTACATTATTTGTCTCCCCACTTAACAAAGCCTTGTGGGGAGATGAATAATTTAACTCTGCAGCTGGGATTTCCTTGTCTCCGTGCAATCCCCAAAGTAAATTATTTTCTCACCCAATATCTTCCTTTTTAGTTAAATGAACTCCTCATTTTTGCAATATAGCTTAACACATTAAACACAAACAGTATTAATCACTCACTATTATTTCTTCACATTTATCTACAGGTCATTCAGTCCAGTATTTTTTTAATGAAAATTTGAATAATCACCTTTGGTAGAATTCAGCTATATTTACCACTTGTACACCCTCACCCACAAACAGCTACAACTTGTAGTTGTTACATATTGCAAGTGATACATTAAGAGGTCTAAAACCATGTGCAAATTATCTTTACATATGGCATATTAATATGAATATTTTGATGGGGGCTGTGGCATGACCATTCCATCCAAAGTACATAAATTTTGCACATGAGAAAATGACATAAAATGTTTGATAGTATTGTGGTATTATCACTTTTAATGGATGAATGTTATTTGAAACTGACAATAAATAATTAATATTTATTGCAAGAAACTGTTTAATTTTCATCAGTTATAATATAGAAAAGTTCTGTGGAAAATAATGAAACTATAATGAAGAGTAACATGTAGCATGAATGACCATGCATTGAATTATTCATGGGTAATTAGAGATCCATGTCACTATCGTATATAACTCTTTTGTGGGGGGTGGGGTGAAACTAACATATTGGTGTTGTAATTAGTAACTAAATTGATAAATCACATCATTGGTTTTCAGAGATGGAGGTCATCAAAGAATGTTTACTCTAAAGTGGGGATGTTTGGTTACATCAAGGCAATAGGCATCACTTTTCAGGGATGATAGTGATGACGATAGCAGCATTGCCAATCTGTGATCTTAATGTTATGTACACTAGGAACACATCACAGTATATTCAGAATTTAACTTTTTCTTTTTTTTTGTAAGGTACCAATTTTCATGGATCTTGTGTTTGCTCACACCATGCATTTAAAGACACAATTAGAACTATCCTTCTCTGGAAACAAAATGACCAATTCTCCAATTCATGAATTTAAGAATTAAGGAATTGTCTTCTTTTTTTTTTTGCACAACAAGGAATGTATGCTCATTATGTTAAAAATGAACTGAGGGTTGTTTGCAAGCAAGACATTGGTATTTGGAAAAAATGCTTGGATTTCTCATGAACTTTTGAGTTATAATTTTGATAGGAGAAGTACAAGAACCAGTTGGCGAGAAGAAAAGAAGCTTAATGTTGAAACATTTGGTATCTCAGACACAAGACGAGGCTACAGGGGCAGGGGAGGTTATCGTGGAGGGGGAGGTAGAGGCAGCTATAACAACTATAGAGGCGGTGGTAGAGGAAGAGGTGGTGGTGGGGGATTTGGAGGTAGGTATTTTTTGTGTGTAAACATTATCTGCCAGCAGTTAACTTGATTTTCACTCCATCAGGCTAGTGGTATGTTGGGACCTACAGTTTGTTCAACACCATATTATGATTTATTGGATGATTATAGACAGAGTCGTTGACCCTGATATCAATGATGGGGGTTGATGTCTCACTGCTTCAGTATTCAGTGTTATTTAGCTATTTCTGACTATTGCCAGGGGAAATAGATGCAAAATTTTCAAGAACATCATGCATAGATGGCATCCAATATTAATACTGTGCAAAGTTTGCTTACTCCAGTGCCTTTTTCCGTCTCAAAGAAATCCACACACATTTGAAACCAGGTGAGCTTCTAGATTGGTGGAGTTGTCTGTCTTTGGTTGGCCATATGTCATGAAAATCTTGTTATCTCTATTTCTCTTGAATGCATGGTCATATATAATCATGGGATTTTCACTGAAAGACTTGAGATATCTAGTTTGTTGTAAATAAAAAAATAGCGCTGAATTGACTTTCAATATGGACACCACATTGGCATTTTTGAGAATCTGGTTATCACTGCTTCTCCTAGATCACTTGTAATTGAAAAATACATATCTAGAATCATAAGACCAGGTGAAGGGACACAGCTTTAAAAGCACTAAACGCACATTACAATAGGTCACTGAAGTATATTTAAAGCTTTACTGACTTTAGAGTTCAGTCTTGAGTACTGTTCGTGCCATAATCATGAAACTAGGTGATTGTATGCATTTCTATTAATACCACACTCTTGTAACAAAAGGTAACAGCTTGCCTTTATTTTACTCTGTGTTTCATTCTGTGTGTAGCTTGTGACTAAAGCTGTCAAAATTCTAGAAAACTTGTACTGGATAGTAAATTCTAATGATTGGGTACCAGAACAAAGGGAAATTGTATTAAATGTGTACAAACCTGAAGTTAAGTCCACATTTTACAAAAATTTACAGTATCCTATAAATATCACTACCTATTGTCGTCTTGTACAAAGTCCAAGAATTCTTCATTGTCTGATAAAGTTATGAAATCCTCTATCGTCATCCAGTAAATTATGGTCTAGTAATCGTAAATATCATCCAGCTCTCTTTTCTTGGCCTTACTGTCATCAGCAGAGTTTGAGCTTTGTAAGTAACACTTTGATCATACAGTTTGTGAAATCTATTAGAGGTTGCAACTGAACACGTGTCAGTTGTGTGGCAAGATCAAACAACCACCCATCTGGTTACTATCAATGGGTGGATACCCCATTACCCAGATATCCATTGACATCTTGTGACCACAAATTTTTTTTCTCCTGTTTGGTACTGTTGCACCTGGAAACGTGAAAATTGCAAGAGGATGCAATATTTTAAAATTAAGCATTTTGACCATATTTCATGCTTCATTTACTGATTAAACTTTGATGTTGTTGCTGTTCATGATGGAATCATTAAACAGGATGGTTGTATACATCTCTTAATACTACACCCATACAAGATAAGGGTCGCATTTTACTGGCTTAACAGTACATTTTGAAATTAAGTTTTTTACCATATGAATTTTTTTAATGCTGCGTGTATGCTGTCCTATCTGAAATAATGAAACTGGACGAGAGGATGGATCTTGAGTACTACTGCATCATTGCAGAAGTCAGTTATCACAGTCCATATTTTAAGCTTTGTTGGCTGGAGTAAATTTTTTTGTTTGATATTTTCTCAAGCACTGTTCATGCAAGAATCATGGAGTCTGTGACAATATATGTATCTCCGACTACCAGGCTCGTTCAGCAAAAGAAACCGATTGTGTGACTGATACTTTATCTTCTCTTGGCTTTGTTTAATATTTTTGCATTTAGCTCATGCCCATACAAGTTTTTATAATGATAAATGGATACTATCCCCACCTAGAATAATGAAACTTGTGAGTGAATGTATCTTGTTCCTCGCTGCAAATTTTATATGTTCCATTTACTTTATTGCAGTTTTGTATCTCAAGTTATTTATTTGATGCTGTTTATGCACCAACTGTGAAACTTGATAATTGGATGTGTATGTTACTATTACTCCTTAAAACCAATGATCACTTTTTTTTTTTATGTCAAGTCCAACCTGGAAGCATAAAATTTGACAAGTAAATGTATCTTGTTAGTTCTGCATCTTTATTGACCCATATTTTACGATTATTTTATGCTAAAAGTTAATCTATTGAGTGCTGTTCATATTCCATTAATAAAACTCTATAACTGTATGGATCTCTGTTAGTAACTCTGTATTGTACCTGTGCATGAACATAGGAGTTGGATGAATGGACATCATGCTGCAAGATTTTTTTTTAAATGAAAAAAAGCATTCATCTCTGAATTGTAGCTTTTCTGGTCATGACCAGTATAGTATGGGATAGTCTGTTTTCCATCATCCAACCATCCATTTGCAGAAGCAGTTTTATTACTACTACTGCTCAGCTACTGGGAGGATTACCATGAAACCATGGTCTAGTTGATCTTAAGTGCTGCCACAGGGCTATCCAATATGGATGCTACAATACCATCTTGACAACCTTACCACAATCCTCCTTTAAAAAATGATGATAATTGGCATGGTTTTTTTTACAGGTTGTGTTATAATGTCTAGTTGGTCTTGAATTAAAATAGTGCCTATCTGATTTCCGATCTGGCCACCAATTCAACCATCTTGAAAATCTTGTCACTACTTCACCAGAATGGAAAGTTGTATTGACATTGGATTTTCACCAGTAGAATTCTTGTGAGATCTAGTTGGCCCTAAATGAAAATAATACTACTTGCCTGTCTGTTATGGTCATCACAGAGGCTATCTTGAAAAATCTTGTTGATACTCCTGCATCATCTTCGCTAGTCAAGGTTCTGATATGTTAACCCTATCTACACCTGGAGGAACAAGCAGATATTTTAATGCTTCAGGTCTGTGAATTTCATCGGATGCTGCGGAAAGCCACAGCATCCAATCAAAATGAAGTTCATATTTGAACACTGTTCCTACATGATTGAGAAGAGGAGCTCATAACTTGAATGGACTCGTAAATAAGCAAAAATACACCTGTAATGGCTTCTGGTACGTAGTCATACTTTCAATGTTAAACTTACAAAGTATCCTTTTGAAGTCAATTACCTCCACCATTTTCAGTTGATATACAATGCACCACTTTTGCATGCTATTGGTTATTTGGCATTACTTACTAAGAGAGGCAATTTGTGAGATCCAATACATGTCGCTAGGATAAGCACTAAAATATCTGCTTGATCTGCCAAGGTGTAGATAGGGTCAACATATCGGAACCTTGGCTAGCAAAAATGGTTATAATGAATAGTCATACCAACATAGGAATTTACTCTGCAACATACTAATATTACAGTGTCCAGTTAATTTTATGGTCATCATTTTCTGCATAAATGTTCTGTGACTGTAGTTGTGCATGTGGTCAGAGGTGCTGACCTTTACAGATCACTTGCATCTGTCCACATGGATTTAAGTCCTGGATCATCCAGTGTGGGTATGTGAGAAAGCTTGCCAGTAGCTTCCCATGGATCTGGTTCTTCCTGGGTTATTCCTCCGCCAAATATGCAAGTTGTCATGTATCCTATCATGTACTACAAATGGCACTAAACCCTACAAAAACAAACCAATCAATATTGTTTATAGTGGCTACTGGAGACAACTCTAAGCTTCATAGAGGTGAGCTAAGTAATCATTGATTACACTGTTGTGGGTTTTTATTGGAGGGGTTGTTGGGTTTTTTCCCCTCTTTTTTCCAGGCTTTCATATCTGCTCTGTGCTCGTGTTTGTGATCAGAATATATTTTCATTTTTCCTGTTAACTTGATCTTACTAGTTTCAAGATGAGGAGGTTTGTGGATTATATTTCAGGAGGCCGACCACAGGGTTTTGCACCACGAGGTGGCAGAAGGAATCAAGGCTGGGTAGACTACAACTATGAACCAAAAGGAGAAAAAAGGCCACCAGGAAACAGAGTATGATTATATCTCTCGTTGCTGTGCATCAGGCTAGAGTTGTGCAGTACTAGATAGTCTTATTGAAGGGCTCTCCTGCATAAATTTTCAAAAATTTACTTGGCTTTCATTTTCTCTTTTATTTGAAATGTCGAAAAAGTTTTAAATTAAACTCGTGTTTAATCTAATAAGGCTAAAAATTGCACTCAATGTACTTAGGGATTTCCTCATTTTAAAATAGAATTTGACTATGCTAATATGATTACGTAATAAATCAAAATAGTAATCTACATTGTGAGGGTGGAAATTGATGCTTTCACATTAATTAATGTGATAATAAATGTTTGTAATGGTGTCGCACATGGGATGAAATAGTTTTAATAGTAGTGTGCTTTTCATCAATAATGGGAGTTTTAATAATGCATTTTTGGAGCAGTGGATAAAGCAAATAGTTGTGTAATGAAATCATGTGGGTCATTTCAAAGGGCTATGGATTGAAAGTGGACGTTGTAATCTCTCTTTCTCTCTCTCTCTCTCTCTCTCTCTCTCTCTCTCAATATAATAAAAAGGATGATCCTCTTTTTATATATACGGTACACCAGCATACTCATCCCAGCTTCACACTTGGTGCAAGTTTAACGTTATTAAGTGAAGCTAAGAAGAGTTATGTACAATGCTAAGATTTTTTAAAATAAAACCACCATGAAATTATGAAACCAAAACATGCTGACAATATTTAAGGAAGTAAATGTAATTTCATTTTAAAGCTAAATCTTCAATAACTTAATATCTAGACTTTGCTTTCTGTGAATATATTTACCCATTGGTTTACAAAAACAATCTAAGTGGTACTTTCCAGACACATCAGTGCCCGCCATAAATTCTCCATTACAGTTTACAGGTTCACTTACTATGAGGAAATAACGTACACACCGCAGTTAATATATCCAAATCACAGATTCTGTTCTTAAAACAATATGCTAATTACATGCTATTGTTGAAGTTTCTAAATAAAAGTTTGTTTTAATGATTAAGAAGTAGCTTTGGAATGTTTTTGCCAGAACATGGGAAAAATATTTTCTGATGGCTGCACCCCAAGATTCCAAGACCTTATTCAGTGGTCTCCCTTTTTTTTTTTTTTTTTAAAGCTGCCCTGTCACAGATGGGAAGAGTTTATGTGATGGCCTGCAGTCTTGTCCATTCCCACAAACTTGATAGCACTATTTTTAAACTACCTGGATCACTGTCATATAGCAGTAGACACAAATTTAGCCCAAGGTCCATTTGGTGCTAAAAAATAACATTTTTCCACTTGGCATACAATATGGCCACCATATTGCCCTCTTGAAAATCTTTTAACTTCTTCTGAACATAGGGCATTTCGGCATTAGAAAGACTTGTAACTTCAGGTCGGTCCTAAATAAAGATGGTGCTGATTTGACAACGATTTATTGAATTAACCAAACTTGTTAGGATATAATGTCATGAGTTCAAACAAGTTCATCAATTTTTCCATCCATGATATATATCAGTTCAAGGTCATGGGCAGTTTCAGAGAACTCTCTACTGCATTTAGTGCCTTGTTTAAGGTGCATGCACATCTCTGTCCGCACAAGTTTGATTCTCAACTTCACCAGTATGGGTATAAGAGAAAGCATGCCAGTAACTTCCCATGGGTTGGTGATTCTTTCCAGGCTCTTCATTTACTGAGAAATGGCATTAAACCCCACAAAACCAAAGCCAAACCATTGTACTGCACATAACAAGCAACTTCTGAACATTTTAGCTCTCATGTATGAGAGTATTTTTGTTACCAAGTTTGGTGGATTTGGTATGTTTAAGTTTCTGAATATCAGAGATGGCTTTTATACTTCCTTAAAAAAATAATAAAAGGATAGAAGAAATGGACTTGTCTTTGAATCCTGGAAATTCTTTTTGAACGTAAAGCAGCATTCCTTTGAGAGGACTTGTTTGACTAGACTTGTCTCCACAATGGGGAATAGGTAGGATGCAGAAGATGCTGGGTTATATTTATGAGCAAATTGTTTCTATTATTAATAATGAGAATGTGAACTTGTTTACTTTAATATACATGTTTTATTACTTTTCTGATATTATTGTTGTTATCAGCTTTTCTGTTGGACTTGATGCTAAAAGATTATTCAAATTGTTATGTATATTTAATTTAATTATTTGTTTGTTAGTTTTAAAATTTTTTTAATTCCATTACATGATATTGTAATGTAACCTTGTTTACTGGATTTTATATTGTCCAAAATTGAGTTTAGTTCTGTTTGACCTGACTGAATTTTGTTATTGATAAACACCTAACAATAGAAACACTGCATCTAGTTTCAGACCTTGATTCAGAACCAGTGACAGTTTTGGCAAACAACTTTTTTTTTATTTTTTTATTTTTTATTTATATTCTTTCTCAGAGTAAGAATCATTAAATTAAGTCAAGGCCATACCTGCAGTACGTGATATGAAACATATTTATTGTTACAAACTTCTAATTTGTCTAGAAGATTGACCCTCATCCGGGAATCTGTTTTGCATATTAAACTATTGTATAACTGTTGTCTTTATAGAGATTGTTCAGTTGGGGTTAAAACACTCGAGATGTCAAGTTATATTATGTTGTGACCAGTTTGAATTTTAAATTTTATTTTATTGAATTTCAAGTGATTCTTTTCCCTGGAAATACATCATAGCTCATACAAAATTCTTGGACAAACACATTCACTGGAAATTTATACAGAATTCAAAACTGGAATAATATTTTCTGTGATTCAACAAGGAACTGTCGATACAACAGTACTTCGCAGACTACAACAGATGTCATCGATTTCCTTTTTGGATTTCATTGCGACTTGAACTCGATTCATTCAGGACTTTTTAATACTAGGACTTCTATTTTTTAATTCTTGGATTATTTTTGGATTTGATTCGTAAAACCTTAAGTTCTTTTTTCTCATTTTTCACTTGGTATTCTAGGGAAATAATTTGTTAAATTTTACAAAGCTTGTTGTCTTCACTCTTTTGTTACTCTTTGTAAGAGCCTAGACTTGTAACAGAATATACATTTAGAATGTTTCCTTTAAATCACAACAGTTATGGAAAGTCTGTATTTGGTATAATTATGACAGTGAAAGTATTCTTTTCCCAATTTAGATGTCACAGGTGCTTGAGTGGTCTAAGGAGCTTACTTTTACAGGTCACTGACATGTTTCCTCAGTGGGTTCAAATCTTTGCTCAGCCAAATTGAGTATGTGAGAAAGGTTGCCATGATCTTACCATGGGTCGGTGGTTCTTCTGGGGGTTTTTCCTTGGTTCGTTGTCCACCAAATTCACTGGCCACTTTGTCTAAACCATCATGTACTGAAAAGTAGCATTGAATCCACAAAACTCTTGTCCCAATTTTGATTATTCTTGCTGTAATGCAGAGTACAGTATTATTTCCATTTTTACCAATAAATCCAAGCAGCAAAGCATCCTGCAAGAATATATCATAGAATAGGCAAAACTTTTTTGGAAAGGTACAAAACTGTATTTCACACTGATTATTCCACCAGGGACAGAAATGATGATCCATATCTTATTATATAGAGGTTAGAATCCAGATAAACAAACACCGCCTAACATCAAGAATCTGTGACATGTCTGTTTGATAAAAAGTATTCTGTGAGCAGAATTTTGTGCGTTTGTAGATTTTTTTAATGGGGTGTGTCATAGTAAAAATTCGGTTATTAATTGTATTTATGTCTGATTACAGAAATCTGCTCCTGTGGAAGAAGACGAGTCTTAGTTGAACAAATTCTTGTACTCTGGATGCAATACGAGAGCCTGGACTATCAATGCAGAATGTTATACTTGGTGCTCCTGAATTCAAAAATTACTTTATAACTAATGACAAGAAAGTCAAAAGTAGAGTATGATAATTGAAAGGAACATCCATCCATGAGTGCAGTGAATGGTTTTTCACTGAATATTGTGCAGAAGTAGCACTAACTTCAAAGACAATTCTGTGATTCACTTGTTCAAGGGATAGCCGAAGTTTTTGGTTATGATTTTGATTACATTTTGAAGAATCTTTTGATATTTCCACATTTGTGTACAGTAATTTAAGTAGTTATGTGCCACCTGAATCAGTTTTTAGTAAGTGTGGCTCATTTCTCTGAAAGTCTTTAGCAGACCTTGTTTGGAAAAGTAATGGTTTCTGTATTGAATTTGGGTTTGTCCAAGTGTATGATTATCATTAATTACAGAGTGTTAAAATTGAGCATTGTATTCAGTTTACACTGAGATAGACATGCGCCTGCACATAATTGAATGCCCCTCAAATTCAGATCTTGAAGTGTTTCATTTGCAAGGGACATGATAAAGTTTTCAACCATAGATACTCTTCAGTATTAATGTTACTACCCACACATACCATCAATTTGTACAAGTTTCTTGCTGAAGACTGCAGAAGAAAGTACCTTTTTCACTATTTAATCGATATCAAACAGTGATATTAATTTTTTTTGTTACAACCATGAATACAATTAACAGTTCTGTGTTGCCTTCAAACCAGTTGTCACTACTTTCTATATAGTATTCTCAAAGAAAACTTGAAGTAATTTTGCAAAAGTGTATGTTTGCACATAGTCACATATTTTCTCCAATTTTAGAGAAGTTTTCAAGTTTTGTTCTTGCTGAATAGTATATGTAAGGTATTTTTGTATGACCATACTTTAGCTTATGGTTATTATAACTTTTAGTGTATTTGTAGTGACAACTATTTTTTTATTACCTTGGTTATGATTGTAGTTTAGGTCACAGTCTCCACAAATTATTCACACTTGCTAAGTAACACAAGCATCTTCCTGCTTATAATATGAAGAATAATGGCCATTGACACACCTTGTAAAGTCTTGATAAATATTCTTAAAACTTTCTGCAACTTCCCTTTCAGTGAAGCTGTATTGTAGACCTGGATGAATTTTTTTTAAAAACTAGAGTACTTACCTTAGCCGAGTTTTAATAATACAGGTGCATAGTTAAATATACCAATTGACTTGAGAAAGGCAAAATTTGCCTAAGATGTCAACATGGGCCCAGGAGAGTTCTTAGCATTGTTTTTGTTCTGTAATGAACATGCTAGTCCCATCAGAGCCTGACTGTATTTTGGATGTTGCCAACTTTTAAGAAGGAATCTTTACTTTATTAATGTTTGATAAAAATAGAGGAGAATGCTTGAAGTGTTTACTTGTTGCATTTTTAAAATCTCAAGTTAACTTGTGTAGAATCAGAAGGTTTAATTTTTTTTTTAGGTTTGTGCTGGATGAAAGGTCCTGGTCTGACAGTCATAAAAAACTTCATTAAAATAATATGCCCAGTCTCTGCTGATTATTTGTAAACTGTAATGAGATAATTGGATTAAACCCACATTTTGAAAGAAGTTGGTTATTATGACTTGTAGTGTAGATATACTGATCTTAAAATTGACTTTATCCAAATATTGTTTGAGAACAGTTTCAGGAATAGTAGAAACTGAAGTAGAGAAAGTACTTTGAAAGGGGTGGGTGTAGAATGTCGTGAAACGTTGACAGAATGGTGTTCTGTACCTATTATATTCAAGCACATCTCCAAAAAAATGTATTTTTAAAAAAAAAAAAAAAAGCAAAAAGTTTAATTCTTGCTTCTCAACAAAAGTTTACCCATGATATCCAAGTTCCATCAAGCCTGCACCTTAGCTCCACCTACAGCTAATCTGTTTAGCCCTTTATAAAAGCATTTGAGATGAATTTTTCTACAATCAAACAAGATAGTGAAAATTTTTAAGAAAAAATTATATTTTTCCTCTGCACATTTTAGTAGAAAAATTACTTTTTATATATAGTGTTGCTGGCGAATTAATCATGGGTAAACATTTTGTCTTCAAAGATTAAGTATTCAAATTAATAAATGGCAGTAGAATATAGCTACAAAGATAAATCAATGCAAGTCATTCCTTGCCTGACTTATGTTTTTGTTGTCAACACTTGAATACGACATGGGTATGGAACACCGTACTGACAAGTTTATTCCCTGGTCATAACACATGCTAGTGCCACATACACACCACTTTACTGAAATTTCTGGTTTAGGCTAATATTATTTTGATTAATTTTTTTTTAAAAACAAATGCTGCTTTCATAAAGGAGGTAACATAAACAGAATCTTAGATCACTTGTATGTTCAAAAAACAAGTATGATCAGTGAATTCCAGATTACATTGTGCAATTTACCCAAGTTGGAATGTGCCAGAAGATCTGAGTGTGTGCAGTATTTTAGTAATAATCAGCAGAACAAACAACATAGACATTGATGTGCATGCACCTTGTGCAAAAGCAAATCAGGGTCCCTGTTTGCAGTTTTACTCCGTTTACAAGTGAATATGTAACATACCATGCCTTTCCAAAGTTTACAAAGATTTGGATAACAAGAATGTGAAGTATAGTTTTGCTTTGTAGACTGATTAAAATAAGGTTGGTGCTAATTTTAATTGCAAGTTTTGCGTTACCTTACATAGAACTATTATGATCTATTTTCACCCAAAGAAAATGTTTCACAAAAAAAAGGGTAGTTGAGATAGATTATTACTAGTATCTTCATGGATGAAAATTTATTTTCATGAAATATTTTCCTTGATTTCAACTATTAGGTTGATGTAGATGTGAGCTCCTGCTTAGAACCATTCATGAAATGCAGTTGGTAGTGGCAGTTAAACTGATGGTACAGTCTGACTTCTTATGCAAATATTTTTCATGTTAATCTTAAATTATTCAGTGATCAGACCTCAGAGTCAATCCAGATTTTTGGAGACATACCAAATGGTATGCAGTGTTTCTAAACTTGTTAAATTGTTGTCATGTTGAACTTGCAAGCAAGAAAAATGACAGAAAAGATATATAAATAATAAAATGTATAACAAACACAAGTGTTGTGGTAACATAGTGCAATACAATGGTATTAATATTATGTGTTTCAGTCTGTTCATTGAAAATGTCTGGATTGATGCTCACTCTTGTGCCTGAATAATTCTATATATATGCTGTTTTAAAAATTAGAAAGGCAGCTTATTCATGTGTGTAGAAATAGATTTTGGTTATTTTTAGGCCAAGTGTGTAGTCTGTATCTTTAAACGCGGTGATAATGGTGATTTAATATTATTAAAATTATGTTCAACCCATATAACCTGTCATAAAGCCATATCTTAGATTTATTAATATCTCAAAGATGAGCTGTTGAGAGATGGTAAATTTCAAAGTGATGTAATATTCTTTT
Organism: Megalonaias nervosa; assembly: GCA_016617855.1. Taxonomy (NCBI): domain Eukaryota; kingdom Metazoa; phylum Mollusca; class Bivalvia; order Unionida; family Unionidae; genus Megalonaias; species Megalonaias nervosa. Next base: position 48,852 of record JAECUM010012461.1, on the reverse strand, counting down.
AGAAGAATTCTGGCAGTTTTATATTTCTGAACTCGTGAAGCAGGGAGGGTAATATATCCTTACAAGTCATCACAGTACTTCTATTTATAATTATGCTATGCAGAGGTGAAAATTTAGCTGGCTTTATGAAATCATTTGTTGTACAAGATAGTCTTGTGAGATGTTCAAATGCTATCATGAGTATTATTATTTCAAATTCATTTTACAACTTTGTGTCATCCTGTAATTATTTCACAATTTTTCCATTGCATCGAAGCAGTGCATGAAATGAAAGTGCACTCGAATGATGTTTGTTTACTTTAATTTTTCTTTGGTCATACAAAATACTGCTGTTTATCTTTGTGCTTGTGTAGCTCCATCTTACCAAACTTGTGAGCTTTAAGTTTGTTCTTGTGATTTTACTTTTGAAAAGTCGCTTTGCTGAAAGGGGTAACATGAATTCGGAGTTGTATGATCTCATAACCAAGTTGTTGGTAGTGTTTGTACAACTTTTTGAGCTCAAAGCTTGCTCTCAAAGTCTGACAGTTTTGACAGTTTATACCTCCAAGTTTAGAATCCTAACACAATATGTTTGATTCTTCAATTGAATTACTGGATTTCAATAATGTTTTCCTAGTAATATATCTGACTTTTGACTTGACAAGAAATGTTTGAAAAAATGGGGGGGGTAGGGGGCTGAATGAAAAGCATTCATGCAACAGAATGGAGTCTATTGCCTCATGACCCTGACACAGTTGAGCAGTAAGCTGGAGTAAAAAAATTGCATTTTCTAACTTTATGTAAGGGCTTGATTAGGGCAATATTTTTTCATCAATCGGTTTTCAGTTTATACTTTATCGTAACATTAAGTCTAAACCTTGGCTGATTGAGCTTTTCATTTCATATATGCTATTTTAGTATTGATAAATTGAATTGTCAGGCTTGAAACTAATAAAATAGGTGACAGGTTTACCCTAAAAAAGACAACATAGAAGTACATTGTCCGAGATTTGCTGTTAATTTAATCAAACCTTTCTTTACAACAATGCAGAAAATAAAATCCAAGGAAGCAGATGCGTTTTTGTTGTCTTTTAGTGTTTTTGCCCATCTTTGAATCAGTTTGTGGTGGTGTTTTTATTCTAGCTTCCTTAGCATAGGTGATGCAGGAGTTTCACTTGTCAGATGTGGTCATTATTGATATCAGCATAGCTGTCCATGTTTTGTTTGCATTTAGCCAAGTTTTTCAGTCACCACTGCATGTGCATTTGTGAAACCTAATGTGTGTGTATTCATCATGTAGAGTACTCCTCATCAAAGGGAAAATGTAGTCACAGTGATCTCTTCATACATGGTGATTTTGCTAGGTAATTTAGATATGTCTAATTGAAGCAGGTGAAACCTGATCTTCAGAATTCTCATCCTAATTACGTTGTAACTTTTTTTTTCAATTTAGTTTAGTCCTGCTCATTTTTGGTCAGATTGCAAAGCAGGCTGAGGTTTGCATTGAGTCATTTCTCAGATGCCATTACTCTTTACGAGTTTAGCTTTTAGATGTGTAATATGGAGTAATGTGTAATGTGGAGTAATATACTTCTCTGAAAATGTGAGAAATGATCATAATCTCTGGAGAGTAGTGACTGCCTGTCCTGGCATTTTAAGCGCAACAAACCATCTCTAAATAAGATAAAAGGTAATTGTATGCACTCTATTGGTGCATTTAAATGGTGTCAAGTTGAAGCCCAAAATACACATGTAGAACATTACCTTGTGCATTGTGTTGAACCCTTAGAGGTTTAAGATGGTACAACCCCCAAGGAAGACAGTTTACAGAGGGAACATGGTGACATCTTGTGAGGTCCAGGTGAAAAATGGGGTAGAGGCAACACAGGCACTTGGGGGAAAAACTTAGACCCCTCGTGCTCAAACTCTTCCCTCATTCTCCAGGAACAGTTGCACACAGCAAAACGTTTATTTTGCCTGCATTGTCATTTCCATCTTGGAATTCAAACTTGGGTCACTATGACTTCTAGCAATGGAAGTATCAAATGTACCCTTATTAGGGTTACAGTTGTATTGCCTGCCACGAGTGTCAGAAAAGGTCCGAAGGTCTGCTTTATTTCTGCCCATCTTGGCGACAACTTTGGTGAAGGTTTATGTTTGCACATTTGTCATTACAAATGTATTTTAGCCATATGATTTTAAATAGCACCACAGAAAGTATACGGTGCAGTTTGAGTTAATTTAACTGCTGGTAGTAAGTACAGATTTTATTTTATTGGCAAAGTAGAAAATATGTTTTGATTAATTTCCACTTGAGTGATTATTCTTGGCTCACTAGACGTTAAGGTCAAATGGATTTATGATGGCCTGCATCCATTGTCATCAATTGTCCATCTGTCAGCATTTGTTTGTTACCACTTGAACAATATGTATTCTCAAAACCTTGAACAGATTTGAAGAGGAGTGACTTGCATCAGATAGGCTGATCTTGGTATTGCTCTGGAGGTTATATTTTTTATGTGATTTTAATGAAACTTTGAATATACGCTCCATCAAGCTCACTGCCCTAGTACTATAGTAAGCAAGACACATGTACAGAGATGCTGCCAGGATGTATGACTGCATGAATGTTGCAAATCTTTGTGAATTCACACACTTGGAGACTGTGTGAGAACTGCTGAGATATGCATATGAAAATGTACACAGAACAGTATACAATGTTTATTCAGCCATTCACCCTTAAAATGCCAAAAGACATACCTGTGAGCTGTTGTACATATTGATCATAAAGAACAGTTTCCAAATGTTGTTCCATCTGGCAAACATAGTTATGCATATGCCCCTAAAGACAGCAGACTGAAAGGGTCTTCTCAGCACAGAACAATATTCATACACAGGTAAGGAACAGATCAAGCTCAAAAACGATCAACAGATTAATGCTTATACAACTGGAGGTGACGGCTTTTCAAGATCTTGATTTTAATGTGGCTCAAAAAGTGGAGCAGGATGAATCTGAAGGAAGTGTTGGTAATATTGATCTAGGGCTGTCTTTGTTCTACTACCCCACCCCCCACCCCACATATTTTTATGGCAATGGGGAGCTCCCCACCTTTAAGTAAAATCCAGGCAACATCTCTGCATGTATATTAATATGATCTTGCATTTGATTGGCTCATTTTGTTACCACCTTGGAAGAAATGGCTTTGCATCTCTATTGTGCTGTCCTCCATCTTTCAACAGTTGCTTGTTGACACTTTGTAGTCCACAATTCAGAGGATTTTGATCCAGCTTGGAATATGAACTTGTATAAAAATCTTAAAGAAGTTTAATAATGAGCAAGATCCATGCATATTAATCAGGTTATCTTGAATCAACTTTGTGGAGCTTGGTACTAGTCAAGAGATTGTATTCATTAATCAGTTGTTTGAATAAACAGGGTATAAGTAAATTTCTGTCACCAGTATCCTAGCTGGGTACAGTTAATATTTATTAAACTTTGAATATAGGCTCATATGATCAAGATTTTGCACAAGTTCGATAAAAAGCAAGATCCACACATTGAGATGATCTTGCATCCGATGGGCTGAATGTGTTACCACTCTAAGACTTGTATTTCTATCGAATTATTTGAGTAAACTCTGGAAACAAACAAATCGTCAGTATTTTTGGTAGGTAAATTTGTGAGCAAGATCAATGCATATTGACGAGGCGTTCTTGCATCGGATCGTGTTTATCAGCTTCTGAAAGACTTTTTCTGATCCAATTTCTATTTAAGTTGCTTACAGGGTGTGTATCATAAAGATGTTCTGTGAGCTGCATTATAAGCAGCATCTGCACATAGTAATAGAATGCATTGCAGTTTTGGTTGTTTGATTGATTCTGCTTTATATTTCAACAAGTCTTCAGTCTCCAAAGGAAAGCATGATGTCAGTCTTGCCTTTGCCAAAATAGTTGAATCAGAATTTAAAACAAGAAATTTTATAATATAAGATTACATTACAACAAAACCATTTTTTAAATTTTCAAAAATGATGCATCTTTGGGATTAAAAAGTATTTGTTACTTTTAACTGAAACAAAAATAGATACATTGAACCACACCTTCAAGTTTGATATGTAAACTTGTAAAAAATATTGGATGACTCCAATTATGAGCAACGTACTACACATTAATTGTGCCTTTATCTTTGGAGGTAGGTTTTCTATAGAAGACTATTGAAATACGTAAAAGGTGCATACTATAAACTTTAGGAGATTGTTTACATTGGACGTCATTACAGTTCTACACGGCTATGCTTAGCGAAATGGTCAACTTTTAAAGGTCACCGGCCATACTCAAAACATTTTTCTTTTTACATCAAATTTGCATTACATGATTAAAAGCAGTTATACACGCACAAAAAGAATAAAAAAATTATCAAGTGTAAAGAGGAAATAATAATTTAATTACCGGTACTCGAAATAGAAGTATACAACGCTGTTAATTCCCCTTAGCTACGCCAACCAGAAATGTACATTTATCCCCACAAGATGCGGTACATGCTTCTTGTTGTCGACAAAACGCTATAAACTATGGCTAGAGAACATTTAGATGAAGCTATTGAAAACTAATTTACTGCCCATCCTTATATAGATGTGTGTGCACGACGCACTAGAATGTGTCGCTTTGAAAACTTCCATTGTTTCAATTTATTTCAAACTTTCCGTACAAAGGAATCAAGGCTGGCTTCCCGACTTTGTAAAAAAGAACACACTTAAAAGAATCCAAAGGAACCAAAGTTGGCTTCCTTATGTTGGCCGACTTCATTTTAAAAAAAATCGGCACACTTAAAAGAATCCAAAGTCAGTTTCTGGGGTGGCTTGCTTTGTAATAAAATGACCTTTGTAATTGATATCCTGTCGGTAAGTTTAAGCAAGGAGTTTATTGCTCGCTACCAGTTGTGTTTATTCATCACCCAGGTTTCTATTTGTTTGCCATATGTAATTATAATTGATGTTTGCAGGGTAAATAGTATACACAGCAATAACTTGTTTTAATAATACTTTTGTAACCCATGCTAGTGAAAAGATTCTCATTTGCTGCACTCAGAGTGAATGTATTTTATAATAATGATTTTTGTTTGATAGATACCGTCGTGTCTGCTTGTTGTTTTGAAGAAAAATAACGTGTTCAATTTATTAAGTTGGGCCGAATTTTCTTTCAAGTTGGACCAAATTGACTATAATCCGGAATAAATGGTATAACTTTCCCATCCGTCACTCTTTTCGATCCCACATTTCAATCCACTTTCTTCTGGTAAATAGGGTCCTTCGGGAAAAGAAAGAACCCTTTTGTCCCATCATCACTCTTTTGGTTACATCCATATGGAACACAATGCACCATATTTGCTGTATAAAAGCACGATCGTAACATATATCACCTAGACATTCACGTGGGGAAATTAAACACTTGAAAGGTTAGGTTGAATAGAAGGGATAAATGTATGTTATATCCGTTTTTGGCATGTGGAAACAGCCGATTGTTTACAGAGATTTCTGAATAATTTTTTTCATTTAGAAAAGCGGATTTTTTAAGTCTAATTAAACATTTTTATGGTGTGCACACATAACAAATGCGTTTTTTTATGACTATAGTAATATAACGTTTGTACAATATAGGTGGCCAATGACCTTTAAGTTGCGTAAGATAGATGAGCAATATTAGACCCACTTTTCCCCTTGTTTGCCAAGAATTTAATCAAGACCAAAATTTGATTCGATATCTAATTGATTGCAGAAATATGTAGTTGTAAAGCTAAGGTTCCTGAGCTATAACATCAGTGATCACCATGAATGAAATACACTACCGCTTTTGTGTGAAGACGTGTGCATATGATATCCTGTAACATTTGTAGGGGTTATTTTTAAATAGCTTTGAAATTTTGTTGAGTTCGTGTCATTTTTGAATGAACAAAACAATTATCAGTGTCCATTTATTCTATATTTTTTACCAATTGGCAGTTGCCACAATATCATCTAGAACGTGGTAACAGCTGGAATCAAATACATTGTTTCTGCTATGCTCTTTTCAAGTCGTGATCAAAATGCATGATGTAATGACTATAATGGCTGCCTAAACCATAACATTCTTTGTAAACGGCAGTATCTCCCGGTTTTGAGCTGTACTTGTTATTTACTAGAAGATCTTACAGGACGATCTGTTGTCCGTCATATGATGTCCATCCGTCCTTTAGCACATGTTTGTTACCGCTACTCCTCCTAAACTACATGGATCGCCTTGTAACTTTAGACTTGCATTTATCAAATGGTATAGTTGGTCATCAATAAAGATGGTGCTGCTTGGACATCCAATATGTCCACCACTGTGGCCATCTTGAAAATCTTGTTATCACTACTGCTTGTGAATAGATGGTCATATGAACATGGGATTTACACTAATAAACTTCTTGTCATGTCTAGTTGGTCCTAAACAAAAAGGGCACTGATCTGACATCCAATATTACTACCATGGCAGCTGTCTTGAAAATCTTGTTATCACTACTCCTCCTGAATGTATGGTCATATAACATTTTAGTAACAAACCTTTTATGATGTCTAGTTGGTCCTGTATGAAAATAGAGCCAGTTTGCTGTGCAGTATGGTCACCACAGTGGGCATCTTGAAAATTTTGTTTTAGTTACTCCTGAAAAATATGTGGGCATATATCAACATGGGGTTCTCACAGAAAGATTTGTGATGTCTAGTTGCCCCTAAATAAAAGTGGTACTATGACAGCCATCTTGAAATTTGGCTATAGGATCTTCGGAATGGATGGTCATATCATGGGGTTTTCAATAAAAAAAAACTTCTGATGATATCTAGGTGGTCCTAAATGAAAATGGTGTCAAACTGATATCAAATACGGCAGCCATATTAAAAATCTTGTTTTCACAATCTACTTGAACAGGAATACTGATGTGATGTTTTTACTAGAAGATTTCTTGCGATGTCCAGTTGGTGTTAAAATGGTGCCAATCTGAAATCCAGTATGGCCACCGCAGCATCCATCTTGAAAATCTGGTTATTGCTGCTCCTGAATGGAAAGTCATATCTTGAATTTTGTTATCTCTGCTCTTCAAATGGATGGCTATATGAACATCTAGTTTTTCAGCAACAGACTTCTTTTAATGCTTAGTTGATCCTTAATGAAAATGGTGCCAGTCATATATCCAGTGTGGTGGCCTAAGTGGTTAGACAATTGATTAGAAGGCGAAGGAAGAGAGGTATGTCCGTTTTTTGGAAGCGGATCTGAGAAATTTGAAATTAAATAAACTCGTACACATACTATAAACAACATGCTTGACTTTTTCCTTTCATTTCGTATACAATTTATTTGAAACAAAGTAATCGAGAATATTACCACCTACTGTATCCGACATAGCGTGGTGTTAGATTCTTCTGTTTACAATGGTGACATCATCAAATCTTGTGTTACAGCCTTCGTCTGAAATCGGTTGACCCACGGATGTCGCAGATCAACATCGGATTAATTTGTACGCATGTGAATTTGGCAGCATTTCTCAGTTCGAGGGGGAAATTACATGACTCATAGTGTGATGAATCGTCTATGGTGGCGCTCTACAGTTTCGTATTTTGCATAGGGTTAGAATTTTAAAGAAAAAGAATTCCCCCAGGTTTCCTCACTAGTTATATTGGCTATTTAAAAAAGACCTTGTATATCTTAGGTATTGTTCAAAGAACCTTTAATTCCCTTAATTTTGGTGTATGATTAATGGGTGTAATATGAGTTATAGAGTATACAGCTTGGCCTTACTCCAGATGTGCACCTTTCAAAAAAGTTCTTGCTCCACTTGGTCATTTTCACTTCCTGAACTTCAGAGGTAAATTGTCAAAAAAAAAGAGCCGATAATTTTTTTTACATTTTATATATTTGGTAATTCATTCACTGCACTTTCAGAAGCTGGTATTGTCTAGTCTGGCAAAGTTCATTTTCCCTATTTTAATAGCTGCTAAGGATAGTGTATTTTAGACAAATTCAGACTGATTTCTGGAGCACAAGGGAGCAGTCATTTTAGTTAGCAGTGTGCTAAGATCATTTACAATTTCCAAAAGTACAATATCCAAAGAAATGTCAGTCACATTACATCAAAGTAGCATAAAGGTATGCCAACATTCTCTCCACTGTACATGTTTTAAATGCAAACAACTTCACCTTACATATGTCACTCTCTCAAAAGTACATAATAAATGGTGAGTGCCCCCTATATTATCTAGTTTTAAAGGCACCCAAGTCTGCTTAGGTCCTGTGTCTTTCAAGATTCGGTATTATTCGAAGATTTCGCATATACGACCTTTTGCACGTAACGGCGGCATTGGAGCTCTAATAAAGTCGTCCTGAACTAACGTCATTTTTGGTTCTACACAGGGGCGCCCGCAGAATTAAAGGAGGGAGGGGCAGACATGTAGAGGTCAGCTATTAAGTTTTATGGATGTAGGCCAAAACATGCATATAGGTGAAATCGGGGGCACGTGGGGGGGGGGTGTGCCTCCACCCTCACCCGTTGCATCTAGTATATGCGCCCATATCGCTACTCTTGGATGAAAGGTAATATTGCCTTGGGGTTTCACCAGAAAGCTTCTTATGATGTCTAGTTGGTCTTAATTGCAAATGGTGCCAGTCTGATGTCCAATGTGGCCGCCACAGTGGCCATCTTGAAAATATTGCAATCACTATCCCCGCATGGATAGTTATATCAATATGTGGTGTTTATTAAAGAGCTTCTTAAGCTATCTACTTGGTCCTAAATAAAAATGGTATCGATCTGACTTTAATATGGCATCTACAACGGTCATCTTGAAAACACAAGTAAGTTATTTAGTTCGAAAGCAATTGGAGTTAAGTGCCTTACCCAAAGACTCACCACGGTAATATGTAGACGGCAAACGTTAACAATTTCTTTACTTATGATGGATGAGAGGGACGAAAATTTTACAAGGTTTCACGCAGAAGACGTCACAATCACTCATAACTTCAAAGTCAGTCCTTCGGACCATACATGGAATACATGCTGATATCTGCCATTCGGGCACATGTTATTTTCGAAAGAAGCATTGATCTAAAAGATGCTATTGCATCGAACTTTTTGTATTCGTAACTTCGAGATCAATTCTGCTGACAACACAATCGTAAAAATAGCCGAGGTGGTCCTAATAGCTTGCGATTTCTTTTGTTTGTTTTTTTTTAAGGAGAATCTCAGGCAAGCAAAATGTTCTGGGGGTGTTTATTAAATTAATGGGCGGACATGCATTTGAGTTTTTTGGCTTGCAAAAAATATCCGGGATGGCCCGAATGATGGCTCTCTACAGTTTCTATTTTGCAAAGGGTTAGATATTTAAAGAAAAAGGATTTCCTCGATTATCGTCACCATTTTTACTGGCTTTAGAAAAGGACCTTGTATATCGTAGATATTGTTTAAAGAACTTTTTCCTTTATTTTGATGTTTGATTGATGGTTTTGGGGTTTTTTTTAGAGTGTACAGCTTGGCCTTGCTTCAGATGTGCATCTATCAGAAACTGCTAGCTCCGCTTGGTCATTTCCACTCTTTGACTTGAAGTGTAAAAAACAGCCGATAACTTTTTTTGACATTTTATATATTTGGTAATTTATTAATTGCACTTTCAGACAATGGCACTGTCTAGTCTTGCAAAATTAATTTTCCCTATCTTAATAACTGCTTAAGATAATGTAATTTAGACTAATTCAGGCGGATTTTTGAGAATTCAGCTGTGTGCTTAGATCATGTATAGTTTCCATAAGTACAATATCCAATGAAATTTCAGCCACATTACATGAATGTAAGATAGAGGTATGCCAACATTATCTCCATTGTGCATGTTTCAAATGCAAACAACTTCATCTCGCACCTGTCACTATCTCAGTTATTAGACATGTAGAGCGCCCTCTGTACCGGATGTCGGCACAGTCACAGTAATTTATAGAACAATCGTACAGTTTGTTTGCCGGCAATTTCACCACAAAACAGAAACGCGATCTATTTTTATATCCTCGGCTATTTATATGACTGAATTTACTATGATTAACCGAGATGTTACGAACGAAAAATAATTCAATCTTTCGTAACATCTCGTTCAATCCTTATTTCGTAAATAGCTCAAGCTGCCCAAATGGCAGCTATCGTCTTTATTGACAATAGTTTTATCGCTACCTACCCTAAATAAAGTCATATAGATGTGGTTGTCGCGTTTTCTAACATATGTTGCAAATACCCACCGTGTATTTTTGTCTTTGGGGATGTTAACTTACTGGCTGCTGCAGCAGCATCTATACTGTAGAAGAAGACGTGAACGGAATCACACAGCAAATAACGCCCGAAGAGCGTTAGGTAAGCTGTGTGATTCGGCAACTGACAGTTTATACCACGATGAACTCAGAAGAAGAAAAAAAAAACAACAACGTTAAACTCTTATAATTGCAATTATTTATAATTTTATTTACTTTTTATTGTTACTTGTTCTTTTTATAAAAAGATATTTCATATCAGTGTTAGTGCCCGTTTAAGCATATGAATTCTTGTTGAGGCGTCAGTTACGTAGCTATTTATAGAACACGGAATTCTCCATCTGCACCGTATTAGCTACGTCAATATCAAACAAAAAATTCTACCAATGGTAGGCGATCTAAGGTTTTCAACATTCCTCAGCATGGTCTTAATGTTTTATCTAAACTGGCATATGTTTTCTGAGTAGAACTTCAGTATTCAAAGCAAAGGATGTGTTGTTTTGTTTGACATCCCAATGACTCCTGGATTTTTTGCTATAATGAGTTCATTGTGACTTGTGAATCTTTATTGTCCAGTGAGTAAGTAACCAATTTTCGCGTCTTTAAATCTATTTTCGTGTTAATTGACGGTTTAGATTACCTACAGGGGCAGCTTAAAAATGAAATTAAGACTATCGCTAAATGGTTATAGTGATGGTGGTCCAGTAGTCAAACAGTGCAAGACATCGAAACTAAATAACAGTTACTATGTGGGTTGTAGCGGATCTCCTACCCATCCCACATCGTAACTATCAAGGTCGGCGTCTTACATTGTAGGGCTGTAAATCCAATTGTTATAATGTTAGTCTTTGAACCTTCCTCCTTCCAATCCCTATGTGCATTTACCTATAGTTTTAAATTCATTTGTAACGAGCTACAGTGAAAGTACTGTAGCTCCAATGTTCTTGGCAGATTTTGAGTTTCTCAGCTTTTCTTTTTCAAATCTAATCAAATTTATATTCCGAAAAACAGCAAGGATTTGTTATTTTATTCTGTCAAATCAGTTTATTTAGTTTTTTAAATAAAATATAAACCCACCGTTTTTATTTCGTTTTATAGGCTTGTAATGTGTATGCCTTCCAGTGTTTACGTTAATTAATTTGCACGTGACTCTATTTATAGAAGTTAGTATAAACTAGTTCTCTGTACTGTTTATACAGAAATAAACGCAATTGGATCTTATCACTTGATTATGTTCTGACCAATGGAAATCTTCCCTTCATTTATCAACTGATGTAACTGCAATTATGTAGAGTGTGAACTCATTGCTAATCTATTTTGTTTTTGTCCTTTTTTGGATTTAAGTTGCTTTGCTTTTTGAACTACCTTATGAAGATCTCATTGTAGAAGTAAACGAATAATGACACCACCTAATGATTCACTTCCACTTGGTTTCAGTATGTACTTCCATCTAGTTTCAAGATGATTTGTTTTGGGGTTTGCACACCAATTCTTGGAACAACTAGTTGTGTCAAACTACTTTATGTTCTGTTTTAATTTTAAAAAATTGCGTTTAATGAGAAATGTGAATAATTCCTTGTAGTAACTGATGTGCTGTCAAAGTAAACCATCATAACACTTCTGTGAGACTGGCTTCTGACAAATGTGAACGCACTTATATATTTTTCGCAACTGATGGCTTACAATGCTCGAATCAATTTGGCAGGATGATGAGATGGAAAGGAAGTCATGTTGAACATGTCAGAAAGGAAAGAAGTGAATGCTATTATTTAAGACTGACGAAAACGAGGAAAGCGACGTGTAAATGACTAGATTTCCGATTGCCACAAATCGTGAAACAAATCTAAACGAAATCTCAAATAATTGGGAGTGGTAGGTTTTGAATCTATTAGCTAATACCCATGTGGCAACGGAGTGACATCGTCATAAGCATGATTCAGCTAGGTATTCCTATTTTGCTAAGACTTGAACACGAGATTGTCTGTTGAACTTTTAAATAACACCGCCTAATCGGTCCATGGAATCACCTCAAACCTTCAAAAAACCCAAACCACTCCAAACGACCCCAAACTCTCGAATCATCCCAAACCCTCTTGTGACATATATAAAGAAATAAATAAAAAGATAATTTTTGTCTATATAATTTACTGGAATTACGGTAAACTATCAATAAAAATTTTTCAGCCCATACAATCACGAATACAGTTTTTTCTTTCCTTTGTCGACCGCTTTGTCTGACCTTGTGGTTTGAGCGTCCATGTCGGATGCAGGAGGTCGCGGGTTCGAACCCCGGCTGAATCATACCAGACTTATAAAAATGGTGCTAGTAGCTGCCTCGCTTGGCGCTCAGCATTATGTGGTTAGTACTAAAATGGATCGGCCTGGTGTTACGAGTCTATGCTCTTAAAATAAGTAACAGAAAAAGAATGAAGACAACAAGCTTTGTAAACTTTGATAAGGGTGCAAATAATCTTGTTATGTGGTGCATGCACACAAAGCCAACTCCGCGAGAATATTTTCCCGAGGCCGATACAATAACACAACCATATGCACACGTGCAAAAAGTGATTCGAGACAACTACAACAGTGTTGTTGATATAATAGGAGTGCAACGATACGCCCAAAACCGTATTGCGATATGCCAAATCCATATTGCAATACGTATTAAAATACAACAACACTTAATGAAAACAATAAAATAATCACTATAACATTCACTACTTGGAAAATACAACATCTCCAAGTAATGTTACCTTGTAAGACTTCAAATGGTAGTCAAATGAACATATAAAATTAACATAAAAATGAAATAAGTCTACAAACACCTGAAAGCAGTCAAATTATCAGCAAATAAAAATCTCACTGCCATTTCTAGTCTTTGTTTTAATTTAAACTACATTATTTTAAAACTCTCCACACACTCGAACAATATTTTTGAAATTTTTTTTGCAAGACGCTAAATAAGTCTATATATTCTTGGAGGAGAATTAACATATCGACAATGTCTGAACTCAAAGCAGCCCTCTGTGCGGTAACAATGTCTCCTGCTGTACTAAAGATTCTCTAAGGGTGTGGAAGTGGCAGAAATGCATAACCTTTTCCTAGTTAGTTGTGCAAGAGGTGTGTACTGTTGAGCTTTCCACCATTTCAAGGGATCCTCATCCAACATTATTAGGGAATCATTCCTGAACAAGTCAACCTTATGCTTCACTCTGTCAAGTCTGGATTCGGTCGGCTTGTCCTTCCTGACAAATATCACGTCACCCAAAATCGATGCAAGTCCAGTCAGAGGAGGGCTCTTACTCTCAGAGAGAGTTGGTTCGTCTGATTTAACATCATCTGGTGAAAAAATAAGATAAAATGAATTTCAGGTGTCCAACCCCTTTCAAGGCTTTCATTCATATTTTCTTGCGTAAAAGTAGGGATGCAATAATAAAATGTCACATTAAATATGGCTTTATTCGTCATTGAAAATTTTACCGGGGGGGGGGGGAGGCATTGCACATTATTATGCACATGTAGTATAAATAAAAATTTGAAAAAAGAAATTCCTTTTGGAAGTACAGATCACAAGCAAAGAAACTTAAATGGCAGATGCAGTTTTAATAAATCTGTTTTGGGAAGGTAATGGAACCTGCAACGCCCACCACACACCCTAGCATTGCCCTAACTGGAACTCCATTTTCAGACGAAAGTGTCTGAGCTCCATAATCAGAAAGTACCAGCAAATATAGCAACAAAGTTACAAAATCAATAACTTACAAGTATCAACGATTTCTGGCAGAGATTTGTCTACAGGAAGCTGTGGCTGAGAAGATGTCTCAGACTCATGTTTGATGCTTCCAAAGCTAGTTGGTTGCATGTGTCGAACGTTCCCTGTTCAGTCAAGCACACTAACATGAATCGAGGATATAATAGTGCCCATTCGTGCAGTAACACCGGGTTCGTCCAATGCCTAACAAAATATAGCACTATATAAATGCTTAATTGAGTTAATTCTTGTCGCATTCAACATGACAACTGTAAAACAAATTCTAGTGGTTAGAAGCCACTGTTAAATTATTAAGCCGTCTGTGTCAAAGTAATAGGCATGGATGTGTAAACTTGTTGGCAAAAACATACCAGGAAGAACATCATTGTGGAGTCGTGACTATTTCTCGCAATTGCTAAAGTCGCTTGACAAAATAGTGCAATTAATTTGAATTACCTTGTATAAAATTGTTCATGTATTACTATTTTGATACTTTTATTTGGTTTATGACTTTAACTTTATGTCTAGTAAGATCTTTGGATCGACTAAATGGTCAAAGTTATTATAGTTATTTCTGGTAGACAAATCATCAAATATAGCCTTTTTTAATTGTCTGACAATGTCAGAGTTATTTTCCCGGGCAGCTAAGGTAACGGACAGGAGCTTTGTCTAAAATGGAGGTATGAATGATATTGTAGGTGTCTTCTCCGAGCTCATAGTTTTCGTAATTTTTCGAAGCAGAAGTAGCAATTTATAATGTCGTTGGCGTTGCTTCTCACTTATTTAGTAACTAAAGCATCATAAACAGCAGGCTGCAATTCCAGGAACCTTTCAATCATATCTACAGTGGAACTCTACTTGGTGCACACGTCTTGAATCAATTTCATGTTTTAAAGTCCGAGTAATTTAGTTTTGCCTTTAAGTGTACAGCAGCAGCTGTATTGCTCCTGTGAAAACATGATAAAATCCTTCTAATGCGACCAATAATTTTTGACAGGTCGTTGATATTTAACACTATGCGCATTGCTAAGTTTAGAGTGTAAGCATAACAGACCATATGAGGGTTGCATCCGGACTTCCAAGCAGCCACAGCCATAGTAGGGACATTGTCCGTCACTAATGGAGGATTCTTGCAGAAACTCCATTGTCAATAATACTTCAGCAATGTTCAAGCAAGTGCGCCTCTCTCGAACTTCCTTGGTATGCAGAACCAAAGACAGCAGCTCCCAGTCCTCATTTAAGATCGAAACAGTAACAGTTGCGTAAGATTCGGTGACTCTACTGGTCCATCCATCTGTGGTAAATACTACAGGCACATTCATAAGGCTTGTTTTAATCATATCTCTGCAAGCTTTATACATGTCCCGCACCACCGTTTCGGAGAAGTACGTGCGCGAGGGCAAGTCATATCGAGGATCCAAAACCCTAATAATTTCTTTGAAACCATCGTTTGCATTAACACTGAAACCTTGCATATCTTTTACAATAAATCTAGCGATGACAGTTGTTATGTTCTATGTCGAAAACTTTGTCTTTATACATAGATATAGGTGCAACTGCAAACATTGCCGGAATTATTTTGTGTCACTTTTCACCATCGAAGTAGTACAAATTGGATGACCCAGCTGCTAATGCTGTCAACCCTGTCATCTTGTGGTGTCCACTTAGATGGGTACTTAAATTGGTCGTTCCACCACTATAACGTACCTCAGTATTGCACTTCAAGCATACGGCAAAACCTTCCTCAATTTAGGCACTACTCTTCCTTTTCTTCAAACCGGAAAATTCCCTCACTGCACTTTTTTCTTTCTTGTTGCAATAATTTCAAAATCCATCTTTTGAAAGAAACAAATGTCTGAAAATTAAAATTCAGGTCTACACGCCTGTCAACTAACGCCAAAAAATGAGTCGACGTTAATCGATATTTGGAGATAAGAAAAGGAAGTTAATGTGACGTAAGCACTTTGATCTGACCAACCATGTATTTGACATGGAAAACATCGGTTACGGCCGCTGTTAATTTAATGTTTTGCTCTCATTTTATTCTTTGAAACTGAAATATCAATCATGACAGCAGATGTTGCATGCTCTTTATGTACATAGATTCGGGACATTAGATACAAAAATTAATTATTTTAGAGGAACTGATGTATTTATGAACACTGACTCTTGATGACAGTTCTTTTAGTGTCAATATGCTTAGGACAAGTGTGGTAAAGTGAAGTTTATAAATCATTATTTATAATTGGAAAAATATTCCGTAATCTTGACTTGCCGCCTGTCCCCAAATTAAACTTTGCCTGGTTAATGGTACTATGCATCTCGTTTTACATTCTCTTGCAATCTCGTGCTAAGCGCGCATCTGGGGTAAAAAAGAAAATGTGGTTCTTGAATTAAATTGGAAACATTGTACGGTATACAGAGATTTGTTGGATGAAAGCAAGGCAGTGAAAAACTCGCAGTACAGAAAACCTATTGCGGTATGTATTGCCTGAACAGCAAACCACAATGTACTGGTATACCGGTATATCGTAACACCCCTATGAAATATCGTCGCAAATATTGACTGGATTTAGTGTGCTGCTTTCCGTTACTGGGATGAGTTTAGGGATATGTTTGCTGAGGTAACCCTAGATCTGCATATTTTCTTTACTACTGACTTGACTGGAGCCTCCGGGAAAAAGTATCTCGCAGGCTTGGACATGAACCTATCTCAAGCGACGAATATAATAACTATAATGTCAAAACCTACCAGTGATATCATAGCATCGTATTGGGAACGATGTCTCAAAGCTGTCTGCAACCTGCTGGACATGACCCAAAATTTTATGGCTGGCCACAAACGTGTCAAAGATCAGTAACACTCACGACAGACCTGCATAAGAAGACTTCACAGAAGGCATCGAACAAGAGTGCGCATCACTGCTTAAGTCCACACGTAAAACCGCGGGGAAGTAAAAAAATAATTTTCGAAAACCACCACGGTGATGGTGTGAACAGACAATGAACCGGGTCAGATTCTCAGAACACCCCAAGCCATTGGACAGTTGCCGGAGAGAGTCCAAAAAGGCGCCCAGAAACTTGACGAAGACTTCATAACGACACTTGAGAATCTTCCACGACCACCACAACCCGTGTACAAGTCAACGGTGAGAGCAGATTCACAAAAATATTAATGAACATGGTCGTCGGTGGATCTTTGAAAATCCCCTAAAAGCCGCTTCTGAGATACTCCCCCCCCCACACACACACACATGGGAACGTTTCGTGTTGAAAAAAAATCAAATATAAAAGATGTATGGACCAAGCGGATATTCACTGAAATTGCTCGGATTAAACAAGCCACTGGCCCGATACTTGATTTTTAAAAAGAATACTTAAAACAAATCAAGATAGAGATACTGACAAAGGCCACGAAATGTATTCAGAATTTATGCAAGAAGTACATAGGTTAAGACTCTGAAAACGGCCCCTCGCACTTCGATCCAAATAACAACCGGAACCTAAAGCCATGGACGAATCTCTACCGATACAATATTCCCCGCCTGTTGAAAGAAAACATTTCTATCCATAAACGAAATTTTACCTATATTTCCAGAGACAAAATTTTACCGTGCCCAACCCACGTGGAAAGGAAACTTCACTATGTTGCAAGAAGACATTTTAAGAGAACAAGAATGAAACGGTAGTTAGTGAAAGAAAAACAGTGAATATATACAGCATCAGCAACAAAGACCTTCTGCACCCTCGCCGGAACCAATGCCGAATTACCCATTAAGCACACTTAGCACGTGCTTAGGACACCAGCCCAACAGGGGAACCAGAAAGAATTCAAATTAATCGTTGATGATAAAATTGAATGAATTATATATGACAATTTCGATCTGCATGTACGAGTATGTTGATTGGAATGATGGCAACACTGGTATTTTTCCATGTTTTTCGCTTTTAATATGTTTTTTACTTTCACATTTTGTAGGGGAGGGGGCACATTAATATTTGCAGTGCTTAGGGCCTCTTGAAGGCCTTAATCCGGCACTGACCGAAACAAAAAGACGCGGAGCACTCAAAGCCCAAGAAACAAAGTCATGGATTTCCCCCCCACCAGAATCAACTGCAACTCAACTCCAATATTGTCCATGCACACGGGAACAACAACAGTTCGAAAAAAAATGTGGACGACTTTGGCCACATGAGTCACAATTTATAGATCAACCAAAGATACTAGAAGGCCTTGCAGGACAGTGTGACCCTCACGACCTTGTGGATTGGTTGGAAACACTAGTGGGGTTGGTTAACGCAGGCAACAACGCACCATAAGTAATTAATGAGGCTGCATCAATTTGTCAGCGTTTGCTCACTGAGGCCGTATCAATTTGTCAGCGTTTGCTCACTAACGACATTATGGACTCGGAAACGTTTCTCTCGTTGGTGCATGGACTTACTAAAGGCATTGATAATTTATGGTGAATTCTGAGGCGATTCATTACGATGCAGCGTATTGTTACAATTATAACTCCTAGTGTTACCTCGATGATTACAATCTTATCAATGAAACCAGAATTTTATCGCGCTAAACATTATCAGGATTACATCAGCGATTCAGGTTATTCTGACATGTGACGCAATCAGTGGTAGTTATGATGCCTCAACATCAACAACGCACGTTTCACAGAGTTATATATTATTTGGGTCTGCACCGACTGAGACCCCTGGTGATCTGATATTGAATACTCCCGCGTCGCCCGTGTATCTTCCATGTCATAATGGCCGGGTACCACATGTTCGGTTTAAACTTGTGGACCAGGAAGGGTCCATGTTGGGCCTGCGCGAGAATATCTTGTAGATACAACTGTACATTATAGATCGGCCTGATATTTAAATTTAATGATAGTCGAACACTGAAGTGTGTTATCAACTCGAGGAAACCCATTTGCATGACGAATTACGGGAACGGACTGGGTGATGTTGTTTAGGGATTGTTCACAGGCGCACCAAAGGTGCTCTCGGCTTTCTCTTCGTGCGCTGCACCAGTCGCTACACAGGCTGCAATGCTAGTCGTTGATAGAACCAACAACGTTGCTGCAGATCCGTTGAAAAGTAAGGAAACTTAAGTGGTTCAATCGATTTAAGATCGACTACGACATTTAATGACTAGATCACAACCAAAAGCAGTGACACTTCCATCGACAGCAGCATAGCCAGCTCCGGTCAGTAAAATGATCAATGAAGCTGTTCGACAACGTATAACTGATTCAGCGACTGCAAATCTGTCTATGGGAAATGGATGAAGGTTATCCGCAAAAGGTATTACACGAAATCAATAATATTTAAATAAAAATAATAGTAAAGGTCCAAGATACACTCGATCCTGCGTGGGGCATGGGTGCGCCTGTGAAGGTAGATCTCAGCACCAAAGATTTTCAGTATTTTTTGTATCCGGATAGGGACCTCAGGCCATTATAAATAGAATTACAAGTGCATGATACGTCTCTGTATTTTATTCCATGCGAGGCCTTCTTAGAAATTGAGAGAAAGTGATACAAGACCATGACAACGATTACCGTGACCTTGTCAAGGTTAGATTTGTTAACTATAGCATCATGGCGTTGTTTGACAGCGCACATTCTACCATCGATAGAAAAGAAATCGAAGCAATTCTAGACATCCTTTATATTTCCAAGACGATCATCGGACTCACCAGACACAGCGATTATTATAAAAAGTTTCCTTGCCCGTCTATGATATTTTATAAGGACACGTACGATCTTGCAGGTCTTAAACTATATACTATTGCACGACCTTAAAATTGTGCAGACAATGCTGCTGCAGATGTGCAAACCATATAGCGCCATCAATTTTAAGCTTGAGATTTTACATCATCGACAACATCTTCATGGATTCTGTTATGTATATCCATATTGTGTGTGTTAATTTTAATGATTATAGATTGTAAGGTTCATTTAGTGGAAAACCATATTTAATAGGTAATTTTGTCCGTTGTGGGTTTGTACTATAAGATAAGGTCATTTTGTTTGTTAAACATGTTTATGTGGCCTTTGGACCTTGGAAGGTGTAGAAATGATATTGTTGACGAATTTGTAGTGATTTGAATTCAGGTCATTGGTTTCCCCCTAGGAAATTCTGGGTCACTTGATTTCTGATTGGTTAGCTGCTAAAGGACCTGACCTTCTTTACATGTTGGAATGATGTGCAAATGAATATTTGACCTTCATCCTGGTCTGAAATTGTGAATTGTGTCTTAGTTTTTATATAAAGTAGTGAGTAACAATTGATTATTCTTATCTTAAACATCAATAGCTACATATAGGAGATTAATTTCTTAAGAGTGAAAATTCTATAGTCAGACCAAAGTAAATTATTGTCCACAAGAATACCTAGACTTTTGTACTCGGAAACCACTTCAGTGTTTCATCATTACTCGAAAGACTCAAGTCATCTGTCCGTGATATTTTCCTTTTATGACGAGCTGTTATTAATAAAACCTTTTTTTTATCTTATTTTACAATCACGCGATTCTCCTTACACGACAATGAAAACTGTTTAATGTCATTTGAAGATTATTTTGTTATTCAATTTTGCAGTCAAGTTTGCCATAGAGATTAGGATCAACAATATAAGCCCACTAGTGTCAAAACACCAGTTTCCCAATTTAATAAATATTTCTGACATAGATCGTCTCTTGTCTCTGCTATTTTCTTTTCTCCAAACTAAAGAGATGCTATTTTTTTCAGTGTTAATGCCGAGGCAGAAGATCCTTGCATACCACTTCAATGTAATACAGCTTTCAAGGACATTTCATTAGCTTCTAAATTAATAGGGCTATTATCTGCATAGTGGGATGAAACATGTATTATTAAAATTTTATTCCTTTGATTTCAGAATTGAATCATATTATATGTCCTAACATCAAAGCACTTAAAATGAAAAGATATGGCGATAACGGAACTCCTTACCCTCAACCGTTTTCAATGGGAAACCACTGTGAAACTAGACTATTCACAATCACACATGAGCTAATATTTTGATAAAATAATTCAATCCACTTTTTAACCACTGGGCCAAGGTATAAATACCAAGTTGATATATATGTTACTATGAAAACAAATCAAGACTATTTTCAGTGTAGACAAGTAAAAACTGAAAATGCTTGTAATCTGCCGCTCTGCTTACTCAGAATGGGATGAGTTGGCCTCATACTACTGGATATGGTTGTGCATCACAAATATCACAAAATAGAGTGAGGAGGTAGCTTGACTTGTGCTACTGGATATAGATCTGCCTCTCAATATCACAAAATGGAGCAAGGAGCTAGCTTTATGCTTCTGGATATGGATGTGCCTCTCAATTTTCTCAGAAAGGATGAGGAGGTAGCTTCATACTACTGGATATCGATGTGTCTCTCACTATCACAAAAAGCATGAAGAGGCAGCATTATCCTATTAGGTATGGATGTGCCTCTCTTATTACCACAAAAAGGATGAGTAGGTAGCTTCATGCTACTGGATATAGACGTGGCTTTCAATAGCACAAAATGGGGCGAGGAGGTAGCGGTATGCTACTGGATAAGGATATGCCTCTCAGTATGACAAACGGCTACCCAATCATTCTCACCGTAATCTTCACTTAGCATACCTTGTTAGCTTAGATTTCATATAAATAGTGCCTCAAACTAGTTTTTTGAAAAGCATTAGTGATAATGATAAATGCACCTTTTGTAAGGAGGGAATAGAACAAATTGCGCAAATTGTCAATTATTCGTTGAATGTTCAGTTACTGAACACTTTTTAAAAAAAAAAAACTATTCGTGGAATGGATCCAACTTACAATCCAAATTAAAATTACACGAACAGTTGTCTTTATAGGAAGTAACAACTTTGATGATCTTATTAACATCCTTACTTTGCTTGCAAAATAGGTTATATACTGATAACATTATGCATAAAAAAAATCTCAAATCTCGCCTATCATAAAAATTGTGTTTAATAATATAAAACACTGGAAAATATGTAGCCAAAGTGAATAACAGAATTGATGATCTTAAGAAGTAGTGGTGCCTATAGTCAACTATTGATAATTATTTTTATGCACTTTTAACATTTTCATGACTCTTGGTTTTTGAGCATAGAAAACAATATTAAAAAAAAAAAAACAAGTAATGTAAAACACCTATGGGTTTTGTGCGAGTGTCTTTGTATACAATATCTGTGAATGTATGTGTCTGTGTATGTGCATGAGTGTGTGTGGTGTCTAAGTAAGAGAACATATGCAAAGATAACGATGCATAACAATTTAAGGTAAGGTGGTGATTGAGGGAAAAATGTAAAATCCTGACAACTTATGTTCAACTTTTTAAAATCAAACAAACAAACAAAGAAACAAACATTAATTATCAATGACCATAATTCTATAGAGTTGACAAAATAAAACTAACTAGAGACAAAACAGGGTCTTTGAGGCAATAATGTTAATACAAATCTCCATTAGAATATGTTGAATGGTTCTCGAGTTGTTCTGTTACAAGCAATATGCCAAATAAAGGTATTCTCAAGGGCCATAACTCTATAACAGCAATAAGAGTCGCATACAAATACATAAAACAATGCTCATACCAAATTACATCAGAATATGTTGAATGGTTCTTGAGCTATGCCAGTTACAAGCAATTCGCATGTAGAGATATGAAGCTGTATTCTCAATGGTTGTAACTCTAACCAAAATGCAGCTGACGAGATGATTCTGAAAATACAAACCTTTATCAAATTTTGTGCAAGGATAGCAGATCATCTTTAATGGTTACAAGAAATCTGAAAATAATGGCAGACGGACTAATGAGAAGGGTATTACTATAAGACCCCGCAGTAATAAAATTTGATTTTGACATTTAACTCATCTTTTCAATACCCATGTTACACTCATCTATTTTACTGACAGGAATGTAAAAGGACGAATAATAATAATAATAATAATAATAATAATAATAATAATAATAATAATAATTATTATTATTATTATTATTATTATTATTATTATTATTATTATTTCTAACAATTACCAAACCATCTTCAGAGAGAAAACGGAACGTGGTATTTAGTGATTTTAGGAGAGTATGAAAGGAATAATTACTTTTCCCTTCCACGCTATGTTGCTCAGTGCCCAACACTTAGACCCAATAAACATGTTTAAAATATATTATGTTGGAAGCATTTCTACAAGAAGTGAATTGTAACAGTTTTCTTAGAATTAATTAGATAACTGTAAGTCAGATAAATGGATGCATAGATGACATATTTAATACATTTAGTTATCTGATCATGATAATATTTACTAAGTATTTTCAATTACATGATTAATAACGTATAAATGTATATACCATACCATACGCATTCATTCGGAACGTTCCATATTTTTGGACTTTGTGATAGCACATTTAGGATTATTTGGATTTCATTCATTATACTGTCTCTTGAATTTTCACTTTGTATTGTAGTGAAATAAAATGTTTGCTGCAGAGAAATAAATAACTTGTTCGTTTTATTCAAACTAGGTTTCACTTCTTTCATTGATATATTTTAAGATTTAGAGTCGTAACAGGGATTGGGTACTTGTACAGGATCTGAATTTTATAAAAACATTTCAGAGATATTAAAAATTGTATTTATAACTAAAATCTACTTTGTTTCATAATTTTCACTGTCCCTGGTAAAGATTTTAATCTTGCGCATTTGAGAAAAGTCATTCAAAGTCGAGAACTTTGTTTCAAATCCTATCCAGGATGGGTGTTACTTTATGAAAAAGGACGATTTGCTTGAGTTTGTCAGAGAGTATGACCCTTCTGAAGCAAGAGATATAAAATATTTTAATTCACTTTTTGGTAGGAAAGACACTTCTGGATGATAGTGCATTGGGTTTGATTAGTAAGTCTTTATCTGGTTTTGAAAGGAATTTAAGGAATCACAGTTACAAAACCAGATGTAATTGGAATTAAGAATGTTAGAAATGTATTGAGAAAAAGACAAATGCAAATTCAGTGAGTGTTTGTGTGTATTTTGGATTTTTAACGTAGCCTTCATAATTGTTCAGCCATTTCAGTCATATCGCTACAATGTCTGCACTGTGACAGTTTATAGTGATGTCTAGCTCTGGGGCATCATGCCGCAGACATGTAGTATCATGTCCCACCCAGTCACATTATCCTGACACCAGTTCGACCAGTCCTACTACTAACCTCTTAATGCTGAGCTGTTAGTACCATGCCACGACCTCCCGCATCCGAGGCTGACGCTCTAACCACTAGGCCACCGGTACAGTCAAATTGAGAGAGAGAGAGAGAGAGAGAGAGAGAGAGAGAGAGAGAGAGAGAGAACAAACAGCAAAGGCACATTCAGAGAACGAAAAATGGGAGGGAAATACAAGTCAAGATGAAGAGATGTGAAGGGGAAATACAATATAGAGTAAAAGAACTAGAACTAGCAGGTGTGGCACCCCCACCCCTTTACACACATGTTCAGGTTTTGATGTTACCAGAACTATTAGGCTATCAATTAAAAGAAGTTGATATATGCTTTCTCACTTTGAGAAACTTCCTGAAAACTTGAAATGGCCAAAAGTGCGTTGAACTTTATTGTTGTAAGGTATACTTATTGGCAAAGGTCGTGATGTCTACACTTTACTATCGATACAATAGAGTGCTAATTATCATGTGGTTAAGGATTATATCTAGAAGGAATCTGAGCTGGTACCTGAAGCATGTCGACAAAGTTATGGAATTGTAAAAAAGAAACTAGACAAACCCCATGTCAATTTTGCACAGGAAGAAACCCCAACTATTTGATAGGTGTGTTCAGCCAAGAAGGTTGATAAAGATTACGATAGCCTCAGACAGCTCATATTACTTGATGAGTTCAAGAACTGCATTCATACTAATGTTAAGACCTATCTTAATCAGCAAAAGGTGGAAACTGGAAAATGCTGTACGCATAGCTGATGTTTATTCATTGACACACAAAGTTTCATTTGTTAGCAAGTCTTCCTATCAGGATTTTTTTCTTTTTTAAATCATCTCAGTCTCATAGAAGTACTCAGATCTCAGTCCGGCACAACTTTTAGAAATCAAACATCTGATACGGCTCATCAGAAATCCTTAGCTCTTTCTACGTGCACTTAGTGTAACAAGAAAGGGTACATTATTTCTGATTGTTACATGTTGAAAACTAAGCAACAGAATAAAGACAACTGTTGCAAATGATCTTATTTAAAAAAAGTTCCAGGTCACAGTCTTGTATCGAAAGCAATACATTTATCGAGTCAAATGAACCACTGTCTGTTTATGTTTTGGTGACTTATGAACCATTCATGTCAGAAGGTTCTGTATCCCTTATTGGTGGTTCTGCTCAGAGACATCGAGTCTTTATTTTTCAGGTACTCTGATTTTGAGAAGTCTTCTTTTAGCTAAAGTGTTCTTATTCACGTAACAGAGTGAGGCTTTGTTATTGTTCCTTTCCACTGTATCAGTTTGTATCAGATTTGGTTTGTGGATCAATGACTACTGAAACAGTGACATTTTTTACCTATAGAAAGTATTAATGTATTACTAGACAATGACTTAGCTGGATATAAGGTCCTAGTTAATCCACTAGTAACTGTTTGGATAAAAAAAAAAAAATATTTGATTCTATTGAGTACAATGCCAGATTTCGATTCTGCTTGTGCTTGTGCAGTTATGACAATAAGAGCTCTTGAAAATGTTTACCAGGAAATTATTCCTTTAGCTTACACATTTATTGGTCAGTCTTGTGATGAAGTCACCTTTGCTCCTGATATTGATCAATCAATAGGTATTGGTCACAGTGATTCTCTTTTTACTACTCATTCTATTCTAAACAGGTTCTCAAAAAATCACTCATTCTCGAACAAGATTCTGGCATCTCCTTTTTGTTTCAGAGAGGTATTAGTGAAGCTAAGTCACACAAGTTCTACTTTCTTTCTTTGTGAAAAATGGGGCCCTTATGAAAAAATGGTGACAACCTGTGATAACCGCTGGTGACAAGTGGTAGTGAGCAATCAAGTTGTCATTCCAAAGTCATATCGACAGGAGATTCTAAACCTAGCCCAAGAAATTCCCTTGGCTGGCCATTTAGGAATCAGCAAGACTTATCACAAGACCCTGAATCATTTTTATTGACCTAAACCTAAAAATGATGTTTCTAGCTAGTGTTACGCCACTACTTTGTGTATCCTCTGATTAGCTGATTTTAGTCACACGACGCTTTTTAATAGTATGGCATATCCATTTCGAGATGCCCTTTGTTCATCAAAACATTGTTACCCTTTCATGTATTTTATAGAACAATGCAAGATTATCAAATAAAATTACCTGTACAAATAGTCAGAGATTATATCCTTGTATTCAGTTAAGTTTGTCGTTACTGGTCGCATCTCCTAGTTCGAATTTTTGGTGTGCATTTCAGTCACGAGGTTATGCTCCCTTTGCATGTTCATTTCAGATTGGCTGATTGATTGCAATACCCACTAATCCATGCTTTGATTAGGGGGTGCACTACAGTTAAGTGCTTCTGAGAGTGATGGGTATAAGGTGAAATTGTTCGCATTGGCAACATGCACATTGGAGAGAATGTTGGCATACGTATATGCTACTGTCATGTACTGTGACTGAAATTTTTTGAATATTGTAATTGTGAAAACTGTACATGATCTACGCACAGAGCTAACCAAAATGGTTGCTCCCAAGTGTGTGTACCACTCCCGTGACCTAGTGGTTAGAGCATCCGCCTCGGAACCCCGGCCAAGTCATATCAAAGACTTATAAAAATGGTACTAACAGCTGGTATAACGGTACCAATTGTACAACCCCAGCTGGGCGGAACTTAAGGTGTAGGGAACATTGAATTCAGAAATAAACAACAAAACTAGCTGTCATTAATGCATTATGTAAGAGTTGTACTTTTTGTTAGGCTTAAAAAAAGTTGAGCCTCTTAGCAACATGTGAGATTATGTTAATTCATATCTAGATCACATTTTGTATTTTTTATGATTTTTTTAAAATGTGGTACACATGACTGAAAATGTGTCTGGTGTGACTAGATAACTCTTACCCCTGTCTAGTTCCAGCAGAGTTATCTCTCTTAAATGCAATGGAGTACCTGGTTCTGTCCTTGTCAAATTGACAATCTAACATTGTTCTCTATGACAGTGTGTCACATGCATGTTGAGGTAGGATAGAAAGTATATTTATTTCGCAAAACATTAGCGTTGAGGTCTAAGGAAAACAATTGGTACCGTGATACCAGCTGCCTCGCTAGGCTCTCAGCATTAAGAGGTTAGTGTTAGGACTGGTCAGTCTGGTGTCAAGATAACTTGACTCGGTGGGACATGATGCTACATGTCTGCGGCATGATGCCCCAGTGCTAGACATCACTATAAAACTGCCACACTGCATACATTGTAGTGATTTGACTGAAAAATCGTTAAAGCTACGTTAAAAAGCCAAATAACACACACACACACACACACACACACACACACACATGCTCCCATGTGCTGGAAAAATCAGCCTAATTAGTCCAAAGAACACTTTCTTATGCAATTATTAAAAAGGGAAAAGGAATTTTGCCAGACTAGACAATATCAGCTTCTGAAACTACAATGAATGAATTACAAAATATACAAAAAAAAGTTAGATAACAATTTACTGGCTCTTTCTACAATTTACCTTTTTATGTCCAGAAAGTGACAATGACTAAGCGGAGCTAACAGTTTTTTGATAGTTGCACATCTGAACTAAGGCCAAGCTGTATACTCTGTAACCCATATTACACCCATCAATCATACACCAAAATAAAGGGAATTAAAGGTTCTTCGAACAGTACTTAAAATATACAAGTTCTTTTTTAAATATCCAGGATACCCAATGAGGAAAACCTGGTTAATTCTTTTTCTTTAAAAACCTTAGTCCTATGCAAAATACGAAATTGTAGAGTGCCACCATACCAGAATACTTACACATTCCAGCCTTGTATATAAATAGAGTCATTGTTCAAAATTTCGGGCTTGTAATGATTGAGCTCTTAAAGGTTAGAGAGTGAGATAGAAGCTATCAGAACAATTACAGAGGTGAGAGATCTAAATATATGAAAAGAAAATTTTGTAGTCAGTCAAGTCTGGAACCAAGAATTCATAGTACAAATTTCTCATTACATTAAGCAGAAATTTTTTTACCTGTGAATATCAGTTTAGATATTCGGATTTAAAAAAACACCCAATATGTCCGTGATTTACTGTACATGTATATTCTTTGCTTAAAACTGAATATGTAAATTGGTTGTTGTTGTTGTTGTAGGGTTTAACGCCATTTTTCAGCACAAGATAGGCCATACATGGTGGTCAGTATAAATGGTGGAGAAAGAACCTGGGAAAACTCCGTAAAGAACCACCGACCCACGAGAAGCTACTGGCATCTTTCTCACATGCCCACATTGGCCGAACCCAAGATTCGAACCTACACAGACAGAGGTGAGATGGCAATGAACCGTAACGATAAGCGCTTTAGACTACTCGGCTAATTGGGCCCCTGTAAATTGGTAAAGAGAACAGTTCTCTTTATATATAATCCAGACAAATTAAGTTCGAAGAAATACTGAATACATCTGTCCTGAATTGTTATTTACTTTAGGGCTACTAATTTTTATTGCAAAAGTCTGTCAGACGTATTGTAGCTTCAAGATATGGAAACTGAAATCCTGGCTAATTTTCCAGACCATTGGGGTTACACATTTTGCTCTCAGTTCGTTAAGTTCATGATGATATGATCAAAGAAAAGACAGTAACAGCGTAACACAGTGGTTCAGTTTTATTAATACGATGTTGTTATCTTTTATCTTGAAAATCTAGTAGAAGAGAGTAGATCATCCTGAAAAAGAATAGAAAAAAAAAAAAAAAAGAATCAAATGTGACTCCAGCAATAGTAGATACAAGTTTTTATTTTCTTAAAAGTGACTGATCAGGTTTGCAAATGGAGAAAAATACACAATTTTTTTAGTTTGGAAGACATGAATAGGATATCTGAGGCTAAAAATGAAAATGAGAGTGTGACAACATAAACTGATGATAACAGTGATGGAATAAGATCAAGGTGTTCAAGTCCCTAAGATCAAGGTGCTCAAGTCCCTAAGATCAAGGTGTTCAAGTCCCTAAGATCAAGGTGTTCAAGCCCCTAAGATCAAGGTGTTCAAGTCCCTAAGATCAAGGTGCTCAAGTCCCTAAGATCAAGGTGTTCAAGTCCCTAAGATCAAGGTGTTCAAGCCCCTAAGATCAAGGTGTTCAAGTCCCTAAGATCAAGGTGTTCAAGCCCCTAAGATCAAGGTGTTCAAGTCCCTATGATAGACTGGAGACTAACTTAGAAATACAAATCACAAATTTTGCCACAGAAGTTCAAGACACAGTACTCTCCCTTGCAGATCACATAAAAAGCTATATTTGAAGATTTTTTAGTCAAACCTGCATTATTTACAGAAAAAAAATGCATCTGACTGAGAACAGAAATGAAAATTCTAGTACTGGAGAAATACTAAATCGCAGCCTTAAATGAAACAGTGGAATCAGATTTAGAAGTGAACACTGACATATGAAATGGGGGAAGCAATAAACAGAATAAACCTGAATTGTAGCATGATCAGACATAGATGCGTATTTTACTCATTTCAGTATTACTGCAGGTAACTGTGATTATCATGCAAAATCATTGTATTTAGCTTGCAGTCTCACAGGTACTTCTTGCTCATTGCTTAATGACACTGAACCAGAACAAAGGAAAGGTTGCTACGGTTTAAGTGCTAAAATCAAGGTTTGGAACTTTGAATTAAGTTGAAATATACAGGTTTCAACTTAAATCTAGAGTTCGTGAAAAAGGTGAATCAATTTCTGAATTAGTTCAAAACATAAAGAAACTGACCAGATGGGCATATCCTTGTGCAACTGGTGATATTATTGAAATTTTAGCCCTTGACTATTTTATTGAAGCCTTGCTGGACTCTGAAACCAGACTGAGACTTAGAGAATGTGGTCTTTAAACACTAAATGGGGCTGAACTGATAGCTGTTAAAACAGAATTTTAAAAATTAACTGACAAAAAAGTGACAGAAGAATGTGAACTCCCTGTCTTAAAAAGAAAATATACTTAATGAAAGCAAGCTGGATAAAATTGTATGACGACTAGAAAGGTTTTCAGAAAAAGTAGAAAAATTACAGTCAGAAACAGGGATAAGAGTGTACAAAAAAAAAAACCAAACTGGAACACAGCACACGACAATAGGAATGACAATGTCAAAAGAAATGATCATCAAATGGTTTAAAACTTTACAAACAATGTATATACTAATAGAAACAAAAATTAAACAGAGAGATAAAAACCAAAATCCAAAGTACAAGAAAAACCATAGTTTGAGAAACAAATGGGAAAGAATAGACAGACCAGAGGTCATGGAATTGAAATGGGTCAAGCTTAAGGACCGAAGTGTGACTGTAAAGAAACGAAGGTCTGATTGATGAAACTGAACAGTCTACAAACTGATACAAGGAACTTTCTAAATGTTAAGTAAATATAAATTTTGTTTCTTTGTTGTGTGACACAAATGCAAATATTATAATTCTTAGTAGCAAGAAAGTAAAAGCTTGGTCAGAAAACTCTGAATCTGCGGTGACTCCAGCAAAATGTATGCTTTTAACTATAACAGGAGAAAGCCAACCTTTTGATGGTAAAACAGAGGTATAAAGTATGTTACAGACTTGTACTTTTACACAGGAAGTACTTTTAGCAGATGTACATGAAGATGGCATACTTGGTATTGACTTTTAAAAGAAACACAAATGTGACCCTATCATCGATAAACATTATTTAAACATAAAACGAGAAAAATGTACCAATGCTATATAAAATCATATGAAGGGAAAACCAGGTGCTGTAGAATTGCCTTAACTGAAAATGTTGAGATACCAAGAGAATCTGAAGTGATTGTAAATGGCAAACCAGTTGACCAATATGATAAAGAAGCAATGGGTTTAACTGAACCATTCTCAGAATTTGTGGATAAAACTGGTTTACCAGTAGCAAACGTTTCAGTGCATTACTACCTCTTCAAACTGAACAAAAAGTGCAGAAGTTGGTGTAATTAACAGTCCTGAAAGAAGGTAGTGTTCAAAAATTACCAAAACATCTAACAAATGTTTGAAAGGTCTTCTAAAACTCTGGATAAAGAACAAACCGAAAATTTAAAAGAATTATTAATAAAGTAACAGAATATCTTTTCTGCATTATCAAGTGACTTATGTCACTGAACTTTAATTAAACATCAAATTGATACGAGAGATGCAAAACCTATTAAACATCAAATTGATACGAGAGATGCAAAACCAGTTAAACATCAAATTGATACGAGAGATGCAAAACCTATTATACATTAAATTGATACGAGAGATGCAAAACCTATTCAACATCAAATTGATATGAGAAATGCAAAACCTATTAAACATCAAATTGATACGAGAGATGCAAAACCTATTCAAAAATATCTCTACAGAATACCACTTTCTAAACAACAAGTTGCTGAGAATGAAATTAAAAATATGCAGACGATGGAATTGCAGAAAAAAGTCCACAAAGTACACGGAATGCTCCCATTGTAATTTCGACTACACCAATTAGTTTAGTAAGCTTCTGTTGCGATTTTCGATCCTTAAATGATGTCACTATCAAAGATTCTCAACCACTACCAAGAACAGATGATAGTCTTGATGCTTTATTTTGAGGATTAAATGATATCACTGTCAAAGACACTCAACCAATAACCAGAATAGAAGATAGTCTTCGTGCTTTTGCTGGACTGAAATGGTGGTCTTGTTTTGATATGAAATCGGGTTACTGTCAAGTTGAGACTGAGGAAATGATAGGCATACAACTGCATTCCCCTTACCTGGAGGGAAACAATGGCAATGGTACAGATTAGCATTTGGAATGCACTTGTAACCTTCACCTGTCTTGTCCAGATGTTATTTTCAGGTCTCTCGTGGAAAGTAATGAATTTGTACCTTGATATCATTTGCTGTTCAAAAACCTTTGAAGAGCACTTCACTAATTTCAAGATAGTTTTACAAAGATTAAAAAATGAAACCTATTTCAAAATGAGGTCACATTTCTAGGCCATACCATGAGTGAAGCAGGTCTGGGCACAAGTAGAGATAAAATCACAGCAATCAGAGATTGGTCAGCTCCTGAAAAATGAAAAAGAACTTAGAAGCTTCATTTCCTTGTCAAGTTACTATAGATCATATATTTTTCTGTTTGCTACCTTAGCTAACATAAACACGAACTTTCTGAAAATGTATATGGACTGAGGGGTGTGAGCAGTCGTTTATGGATATGAAACGTGCACTGATAAATTCACCAATCTTGGCATTTCCAGCAGAAAATGATGCATTAATTTTAGATTATGATGCCTCAAATGTTGGTCAGTGAGAAGTACTATCTCAAATCCAGAATGATACAGAAAAAGTATTTAGCTACATTAGTAAATGGTCTTCAAAAATTTAATGAAAATATTGTCAGAAGACGAGAACTTCTTGCAGTGGTCAACGCAAACATTTTCACCACCATCTTTACTGAAGGATGTTCACAGTTAAGTCTAAAATGGTTGATAAATTTTAGAATGTTCAATTAGCTAGGTGGTCGATTCTTCAAGTCACCTACGATTTTGAAATCGTTATCATAGATGGTAGACTGTACTCTAATGCAGATGACTTATCAAGATGTCCATGTGCCAATATAAACTGAAAATATTGTAAGAAAGTTGAAAATTACCTGATAGTGAATCAAGATGTGAAATTCTAGTTTGCATTTCTAAGTTCCAAAATCAAATAGGTTTCTTGTCTCTTCCAACCCAAGTAAACAAAAACAAAACTGAAATAAACAGAGATAAATATAAAAAGGGATATTTTCTTATCACTTATCACAGTATTTTTTATTATGCCCAGTCCCCATAGAACCAGCATCTTCTGTTTGTTTCATGTTGACCGTATGTTCTGTTTGAATACTCTTCTTTTAATGACAATACTCTAGCGAGAAATCTATTTGAGATTCTACTTTGTGAAGTCGACAAATCAAGAGTATTGGGTGAAAACTGTAATCACTTGAAGAGTATTAGTGACATAATGTTATGTTACAAAAGAGGTTATGAAGAAACTCCCTTCTCCCATGAGTAGCATAAGTACAGAGAGAACTATCAATTCCCAGTCATAAAATGATGTGGACAACTTGGATATATCAAATTACCCCATTTGCAAAATGATGATATAGTTATGAAAGTTGTAAAGAGAATGGTGAAAGGTGAAAGAAATCTGAATGTTTCGCATTATTGCTCTAAAATAAAATACTACTGGAAACATGCTGATTCCTATGTAATATAAAATGATATCCTGAATAAGAAATGGGAAAAGTGATGCTGGAAAGACAGTCACCATGCAAATTAGTGTCCCCCAATGCTTAATAAGTTTTGTACTGACACAGTTACATAACAGTGTCACAGCTGCACTCTTTGGAGTAGATGAGACTCTACAAAAAGAGCAACCGAGATTCTTTTCGTATAGGCAGACTAAAGATGTAGAGAACTGGTGCCAGAAATGTAATGTATGCACCAGTAGAAACTCTTCCCTTAGGAAACCAAAAGCACCAATGTACGTGCTCTTATGTTAAGGCTGGCTATTGATTTCATAGGTCCACTCACCAGGACCAAACAGGGAAATAAATAGATAATGGTCATTGGTGACTATTTTACCAAATGGACAGAGGCATACACAGTAGAAAAGACCGATGAAAGAACTGCAGCCAAAGAGGTGATTGATAATTGTATCACTAGATTTGGAATAACCCTTATTATTCACACAGATCAAAGAAAAAACTTTGAATCAACACTTTTCAAAAAAATCTGTATAATATTGGGAATTGAGAAAACATGAACTTACTGGACCCCAAACGTGATGGCATCATGACGATTGCTAACAGAACCATATAAAACATACTTTCAGCATTTGTGTCCTCACATGAAGACAACTCTTGATGACTTCTTACATTTGGTGATCATGGCATGCAGATCAGCAGTACCTGGTACCTGGCAAACCTGAAATAAATGAGAATGATAATGAACAAAGATACAACACAAAGTATGCAAATAATCTAGAAAATAAAATTAAGGAAGCGCATGAGTTTGCAAAAAAAAAAATGAATTGGTCTACTAAATGTATGACAAGAATTTATGACACAAAAATAAATTTTATTACATACAAAAAAGGTGATGAGTTTGCTATTATTATCCAACAAGAAAAATTGGGTTAAACCCAAAATTACAAAGACCGTTGAAAGGTCCATATCAAATCCTGAAGGAAGTGAATTACGTATTGTACAGAATAAATGGAGGACCTAAACAGGAACCAAAAGTGGTCCACCATGATAAATTAAGGCTATATGAAGGTGCAAGTTTACCTCAGTGGTTTACCCAGCTCCTATAAACAAACAATACATAAATAAGAAACATCTTTGCATTTTTTATTATAGATTATATCCTACCAGTGTGGAATATGTGAAGACCTTACATTTCCCCTAAGATGACATTGTACAGTGCATCTGGGAGGACAACAATCTGGTGTAGCATACAAATGTGGTAAATATATAAAGATATTCAGGTGCAACAACAACCCTCACAACTGCAAAAGACAAAATGATTTTGATCTTTTCTCACACTCCGCTGGTGTGAAAAAAAGAGGAAGCAGAAGCTGGGAAGATTTACGAAAAGTGCAATAGAAAATACAATAAAAGAAATTAGACTGCCACAGCTGGATAAACGTCCATCTTATAACTGATATGAAAAAAGCACATTAGTAATGGCAGTTTTCCCAGACAAGGACCGGTATTTCACCCTCACTCAGATCCATATCCTTAATGTCACCTTCAACCTCTTCTAATTCTACTTCGTCTTCGGATATCTGGACCAATACCTTTACCCTCATCTGTGCATCAGATACGACTAAATTTTTAATTTGATGCCCAATTTTGACACCAAGGTTGTTTTGTTTAGCTCAAACTGACCAGAGTTCTGACAAGGGGATTTTTTAACTCTCAATCTTGCATCCCTATGGGATACATTGAGTTAGGCATCTTTATCCAAAAATGAACGTTATGTAAGGAAAATTGGTGAAGAGAAGAACTACATGTACAAAGGAAACAGCAGCAGTAGCAGCAGTAAGAAACTCATGCAATATTCTCTTTTAGACAAATACCATTCAAAGAATTGAAACAACCTGATACACACATAGGTGTACCAGAAAAGACTGTTGCTATGTATTGTCACGTGCCTCCTACAGTATTATTTCTAACACCGGAGAAGGACGGACATCTTAAATTTAAATAGCTCCGAGTCCCCAGTCAGCAATGTTGATAGTCTAGGTGTATAAAAGACTCGAGGTGAAAGGTATAACAATTTAATAAATATCAACGTATTCAACTATTTCATCAACAATTTCTCAACAGTAATTCTTTCGTCAAATACAAACAATGACCTATTCTGTTGCCAATTACTATCCTCATATGAAATTACAGTCTTAAGAGAGCGTGTTTCCCTTCGGTGTTGATTCTGTTATTCATCTGTCCGCCTCTCATTTCTCTCCCTTGGTACTTCTGGTACCCTTGACTCCGTGCTCACCTTGCACTTTCGGAACTCTCTTCCATGCTTCGTTCCGGTACTACACCTCTCTGGTATATCCGGTACCCTTGTCAACATGCTCTCCTTGCACTTCTGGAACTCTCTTCCACGCTTCCTTCCAGTACTACGCCTCCATCCAAACTGCTTACATCTCAATAGACTTCCCACATTGTCTCAACATGTCTTCCTTCTCTCCGATTCTCGGGTGTCGCATCTCACTCTCACCCAGAAAGCTTCCTCAGAAGTATTGTGTTCTAAATCCAAACTTGAATTTTATAAGAATTCCTTCCCGCCCTTCGACGAGAGCACAACTTATGCTCTCGGAGTACATCTAATGGCTCTCAACATCGTTGCGATCTTCTCCTTACAAGATCCACATCTGTACTAATTATTCAAAATGAATGCAACCAAAATAATGTCTTGATTGCATGGGAAACTCCACTCTAAATTTGAATCTCTCGGTTCTGATTGGCTATGGCTTGGTCTCTATTTGAAAACTACCCTGGTGTAACTTTTCACTTACCTGTCACTCACTCTGAATTCCCTTTGTATTAAACCTCGAACAGGCCGTTGCGTAACTTTTATACAACAGACAGGCAGTTTCTTTGTCCAGAATTGCGTCTATAGTCGAAACCATATGTAATACGTATTAAAATATCCAGGTGCTCCCTCTCTCTCTACGAGGAAACTATAAGAAAATATGTGTATACATGAAGCCTGAACATCACCAAATTATCCCCACAACGTGACATGCACATTTAAGTATGCTCGACATTTGTCCGTGAATGAGGGTAATGTCTGCCTGATTTTTGCCATGATTCTAAGAAGTAAACAAAATGTTTGCTATAACTGGAGTTCAAAACCTGGGGTTTTCCATATGAGATTCTATTGTGTCTTAGGTCAAGTGAAATTAACATATGCAGGCTTTGTAAACAATAACTTGGTCCTGTTTCATGTCAGTCGTTGGGAATCAATGATCAGAGTTTGCAGTTGTGTTAAGATATAATATGAGAGATAGTATTTATTTAAATTATTCATTGGAATTACAAAGTGCCAATTGACTTTTTGGACTCAAACATCAATTAGGGACTACTGAGGACTCGTTCAAAGACATTCTGGATTATATCATCGCAATACATCAAGACTACTGAAATTCATTTGGAACATTCTATCCTTTTGGACTTCTGAAAGGACATTTAGGATTACGTGGGTGTCACGAGTCTATGCTCTTGAAATAAGTAACAGAAAAAAGTGAATACAACAAGCTTTGTAAAATTTAACAAGCAATTTATTTCCCTAGATTACAAGTGAAAAATGAGAACAAGAACTTACGGTTTTGCGAATTAAATCCAAAAATAATCCAAGAATTAAAAATAGAAGTCCTAGTAATTAAAAGTCCTGAATGAAACTGAGTTCGAGTCCCGATGAAATCCGAAATTGAAGGCGATGACGTCTGTTGTGGTCAGCGAAGCGCTTCTGTGTCAACAGTCTCTTGTTGAATCACAGAAAATATTATTCCAGTTTTGAATTCAGTATAAATTCCAATAAATGTATTTATCCAAGAATTTTGTCAGAGCACTTTTGTATTTCCAGGGAAAAGAATCACGTGAATTCAATAATTTGAAGAAAATAAAAATTCAACCCAAACTGGTCACAACATAATACAACTTAACGTGTCAAGTGTTTTAAGCCCCACTGATTTAACCTTTATCAAAACAACAGTTATACACTAATTAAGACAAAAACAGATTCCCGGATGAGGGTCAAAAGTTCATTCTTCTGGAAAAAATAGAAGTTTGTACCAATTGATATATGCTACTTGTCACGTTGTCTAGGTATGACCTTGACTTAACTTAATGATTCTTACTCTAAGAAAGAAAAGGAAACAAATAAAAAAAAGTTTACCAAAACTGTCACTGATTTTGGAACAAGTTCAAGAACTAGATACAATGTTTCTATTATTAGTTGTTTATCAAAATAAAACAATAAATCAATTATGGACAATGTCAAATCCAGTAAACAATGTTACATTACAATAGCATGTAATGGAATTTTAAAAAAGTTAAAACTAACAAACAAACAATTAAATTAAATATACATAACAGTGGGATAACAGACTGCCCTGATTTTAGGATTATTTCAGATTATATAAGAGATGCTACAGAGTTTCCCGCTGGTTTTCTGGCAAGAGAAACAAAATATTTACTAGAAACACTCTTGGAAGCTACATTTAATAAATGGATCACACACACACACACACACATGAATGTCTTTTAAGTCTGTATATTTTTTCTTTCTTCTGTACCACTTGTGTAAGATGGCAACTCTGAATATGAAGAGAATTGGTTTACAACTAAATCTGACTAATGTTAGTAATATTCAAAATAGTTCGAAAACTAATTGTAATGTAAGTAATACTTACTGGTAAGTAATGGTCAAGTCTTACTACTTACAGCAGAGTGGTATTCCAAGAAGAATCTGGTGGGTTTGATTTCTACTGGGGCGACTGTAGTCAGTCACAGCATCAATTAGATCAGTGATTCCCAACCTGTGGGCTGCAGGGTTATTCCAAAGGAGTCCAAAAGCATAACTTAGCAAGTGGGGTTACATAAGATTTTTTAAAGTTAAGGACGGGTCCTCATAATTAAAAAATTTGGGAACCACTGAACTAGATGAAGACCTAGACAAGTTATGTTCTGAAAACAATACATTTTTGGTTCGTTGTTTCAAAAACAAGGTTTTGGAAAATAGTATTTGAAACTATCTGAATATTCTATTGAAAATGTTGCTGTGAACACATATATTGCTGTGAAAATGAGTCAGATGATTCAGTCTAGATATCATCTATGAAAGTGATGTATTTTCTCATGAAAACAGTTGAAAATATTGTTGTGACTCCATGGTCTTAAACTAAGCAATAGAAAAGAGCAAAACCAACAAGTTTTGTGAAATTCAACAAATAAGTTGTTTCCCATGCATATGAAGTGAAATTTAAAAGAACATTCAGTATTGTCAATTAAATCCGAAATAGTCCTAAAAGTTCTGTCACAAGTCAATGAGACAGAATATTCCTAATAAATTCCATGTGGTTTCCGAATTAATTCCAATCTTGAATGTGCTGATGTACCAACAGCCAGGAATAGTGTTGATGTGCTAACAGTTTTGATGTATCAAAAGTATATAATCGATAATGTCTCCAAACGAATTTACAATAATCCCAAAATAGTGATTTAGTCCAAAAGTATTAATAAGCACGTTGTAATTCCAATGAATAATTTAAATAAATACATCATCTCAAATTAAAACTGAACACAACTAAAGGATTGATTCCACTTCAGAAGTTAACATAGGAATAAATAATTCTGATGTAAACATCCTTAATATAAAAACCATAGACACACAATAAGAGGACCAGGACAAGGATCAAAAGTTCATTTCCAAAACATTCAATGTAATAAACAAAGTCAGGTCTATTACTAAATCTTTGTTAAAGAACATGGAAAGCATTAGGTACATCAGGAATTCCCAAGGAGAAAATCAATGTCCTGACCTCAAATTGAAGTAAATGTTAACCTGCAAATAATAATCTAAAAATATAATCTACAATCATAGACAAAAATTTACTATGTAATATGTTGTGTTAAAAAAGGCATTACTCAGGTAGGCCCATACTCCTACCTTCAATTATGGACAAAGGTCAATTATACCATATAAATTAAATATACATAACAATATGAAAACTTCTGCAATCTTGGAGTTCATCTTATCATATTGGCTGTATACATTCATCAAAGATCTTTTCCCCAGCATTAAACCTATACAAGTAACATTCAGAACTTTTTGTAGAACAGTAATAGATTTATGGATTGTGTTACTTCAAGTGGATATTTGATTCAAAGACTCTATATACTTGTGGACTAACTACAATTTTACATAGAACCCTTATTCAGTCATGAATAAATTTTGACAATTATTACTAGATGATCATATACAATATATTTTTCACATATTTTATTGCAAATTTTCATTAGGTTAGCATGAAATATTATATCTATACTATATGTAAAGCATATATAGAATTAATTCAATATAAACACATGTACCATCTCTAGATCTATACATAAATAAAATACTTTTCGTTATGTTGATACATGTATTTCATGATAAATAACAAGTGCATAACAGACTACAAGTGACAATATGCAATATAAAATGTGTGTTGTTTTATGGACAGATATTTTCTAGTGTTTCAATAAATATAAATTTATGTAATGAAAATGTATCTTGGTTATGAAGATGCTTGCTGGTGTCATCCAAACTTATATTAAAGTTAAATCTAAGTTTTATTAACGTATATTTGAAATCAATGTTTCGATAAACCAGACAAAAATTGCTGAGAGAGAGAGAGAGAGAGAGAGAGAGAGAGAGAGAGAGAGAGAGAGAGCAAGAGTGGGTCATGCACTAGGCAACAAATGCTCAAGAATGTTTTTGTATCTTGTAATTTGTTTGATATGTTAATCTAAAATGCATTGTGTAATGTGTTTTTGAAATGCCATTGTATTTTTGTACTGAATTGAATTAATACTGAATGTAATCTGGATATTGTTTATAAATGAAGTTGGGTACTGTTTGTTACTAGCTTATGGGACCCCACTTCCAAAACTTTTCTTTCTCTGTCAACCGCTCAAATGGGTCCAATTCTTAAAGACGGGGAAAGTACAGGGTCTCGTTTCGTTGTTTACAATTTACCTGTCATACATGTACTATATAATAAAAACGAGGGAGGACACTTCTCTTCTTTCTCGCGCGACCTCTTTAAGAATAAACGCTGTTATTTCAAGCTCCCTTTCGCGTAGCGTAATAAATTTGGTACCGATGTTTAGCTCAGGCATTCGACTTTGTATGCGTATCCGAAGTCTGCTTACTATGATACCTTTAAGGAATGCCAGACCATTTTCCCACGCTACTGCTCGACATGGCCATGATCGCGCCCGCTTAATATGCAAGAACAACGCGCTGAATGGAATACTGCCTTCTCATTGGCCAACAGAAAAATAAGTTATAAATAAATGCATGACGTCATTTTCTTTTAAAATCCTTTTACATGCTAACAGAAGGGAAAAAAAATTGGAATTATAAAGATTAAATGATCATGGTTGGGTATTTATCCATGCGTAAATTGTTATCTGCTCACTCATAAAGTTAGTATTCGAACTTCATTTATGTGAGTGATTATGTAAAACGTACACATCGAGAAATACCCAACCACGATCATTTAATCCTAGTCGGTGTTCAAAATATCCGACTTGCAAAGATTGAGTTCTTATAGTAATGGTTAGAACGAGATTGAAACTATCAGAAAAATGAGAGAGATAATAGATCAAAACATATGAAAGGGAAATTTCATCAACAAATTATGATGTGAAAAATTTCGTAGTCTATAAAGTTTGGAACCATGAATTCGAACTAAAAATTTCTCTTTACATGAGCAGACGAGCATTTTTCCGTGAATTTCGGTTAAGATATTTGGACTTAAAAATGAAACCACTTATTTCACATATTAAAATTTTCCTACATTATACTGTTTACAAATATTGTTTGTCTTTGTAGGAAATATAATTTATTAAACTAACTACTTTAAATAGTGGAGAGCAACACAATATGTTTGTAACTTCAGGCATAATTCTTTGCTTAAAACTGAATATGTAAATTGTTAAATAGATTAGGTTTCTTTATATATCACCCTGACAAAATAAGTATGAGAAAATATTAAATAAATCGGTCGTGAATTTTATCTTCTTTTTCGATCCTAATTTTTTTAAAACCCTATTGCTAGAGTGAGTCGAACCCCTTGTAGCTTCAAGACCCAGATATTCTGAAATCCTCACTAATTTTCCAGTCCAGCAAGATGGCATTACTGTAGATCTGGTCACATATGCCAAATGGCAGGAAAACCTAATCGGACGATACATGAGGCTCATCTACAATATATTTTTGCACTTGAAGAGCCATTTAGCGGAATAATGGTAGACCGTGTAGGTCCCTTACCAAAGACCAAATCAGGCAGCCGATACTTGTTGACCATAATGTGTGCGTCTACAATATTTCCAATGGCATTTTTTGAGAAATATTAAAACTAAAACCATCGTAAAGCTTTGGTCAATTTTTGCACTTGTTGGCCTTCGAAAATCTGTCCATTCTGATCAAGGGTAAAATTTTAATATCTGGCATTTCCAACAAGTTCTGCATAAATTAGGAATCCGACACTTTAAATCTTCTGCATATCACCTTGAAAGTGAAAGGAGGTTTGGAAAGATGTCATTAAACTTTGAAAAACATTATTCTGTCATATTGCTTTGATACTGGAAAGGATCTGGATAAGGTGTCTATTTGTGTTGTGCGCTGTTAGAGAACCAGTTGAAGAATCGTTGGAATATTGAAGCTATTTTACATAAAATCTCCTTTCAAGTGAAGATTCCGAGATTAGTATTCTTGACCATGTCTCTGCTTTCAGATATCAGAGGACTGTGAAGTAGCATACCATACCTCAAAATCTCTTTTGGGCGAAATTGTATGGTCTTTATACAATTGAAAAGAAAGTAAATGACTTAAATCATAGCATAAATACTCATGGGAGGCGGAAACAGAAACAGCTTTGTCATGTAAATATGTTAAAGGTGTATTTCGACAGAGACAGCCCAATTAATTATTCAGTCAATTTAGTCTTCCACTTTTATGACATTATTACGACTATATATCGCAATATACCACACGTGACAGATCTTACTACCTCATCAAATATTTCACAGTACTTATTCACGTGACCTAACCTCTCCAGTGGGAAATAACTTAATTCTTCTAAGAACTCGCCTGACCCCACCAGTCAATGAGAAATTACCCAACAATTGTCAACAGCTGTTATCATTAGAAACTTGATAACATCTATTTCTAGATCCAGGCCCAGCCCCTTGGATGTGCGGGACCCAAGGCTGCAAGCGATGAGCGCAAGGCCCCAAACAAAAATATTGTATTGCGGAGAAGCGTGGGACCCAAGGTGGTTGCCTCGTTCCCCTTATCCTAGGGCCAGGCCTGTCTAGATCCTATGCAATCTACAGGCGATGTGTTATCTTAAAATAGAATCTATACCCGTGTACAAAGTCAGCTATGCAATATCTTCTTTATGGAAAATCGCTACAATCTACAGCCACGGAACAAAAATTACGCATAATACAGATACAGTCATGTACCACGAGTTACAGAAAAATACAGATATACATAACACTAACAACTGTGCCTATGGCCTACAAAACACAAAGAGGCAGAGTCATGTTAATGCCAGTCGTTTTGTTAAAGAAGTGCCTAGGGCCAACAAGGGCCTTAATCTGGCCATTGTCAAGTTAAATGATTGGTATTACTAGCTCGACAGATCGATA
The DNA here is from genome assembly GCA_016617855.1 of Megalonaias nervosa. NCBI lineage: Eukaryota > Metazoa > Mollusca > Bivalvia > Unionida > Unionidae > Megalonaias > Megalonaias nervosa. The sequence goes on along the minus strand of JAECUM010012461.1, from coordinate 5,605 downwards.
GATTCTGCAATTTAGCATTAGTAGTTTTCAAAAATAGAACCCAAATTTAGTAGAAGATACACAGCTTGGAGTACCATATATGCTCGCTTTTAAGTCAAGTCAAACTGCAAACAACGAATTCCTGATCTGCCATAGTATAATGCACCTGCAGATCAGAGTATATGTTGTTTGTTCTACTGATTACTCCTAACTGCACATATCCAGATCTGCCGGCGCATTCATGTGTCGGCGATCATTTATCCAAAGAGTGACAAACAGTGAAAGAGAGGTGCTTCTGTAAATGTTGGAGTTTGATTCAAATTCAATAGGTCTTTTTTAATGTGCTAAGTCACGAAAGTATCAATAGACGCCATGCCTATTCTTTGACGTGTAAGCCGGGAACTTTAATAATATACTTTATTTTGCCCCTTCAATATCTGCTGTTAATTTGTCGCTATGGTTTCCATACCCCCAGGCAGTTGCTTTTCATTAAGCCACCATGCCTCGCTAGTAAATCGAGAATCTAGCGCGAAAGAAACATGCCCTCGGGTTATACCCGGGAGTGCCCAGCCTATCGACAATATTCTCAGTTCAGCGAGACTGAGCCTTACAGAAGGTTGGAGATTAAAGGAGGCAGCGCCAGGATAAAGAGGATATACTTTATTCTTTAGATGTAAGTATAATTTGGACTTTGAAATGTAAGTTATATTCATTCATATCACATACGTCTGCTTCCTCAGTTTGAGTTTTGTTGTTTACATCGACGCAAACTGCGAAGACGTTTTCTGTTAGCTCGGTACAGTCACGGCGTATTGGTAGTTTCATAGCCTGTACTAGCGGATACGACGAACCAGACCATGATATGTCATTTTAATTCAAAATTCATAAATTCTAAAGATTTATTAAGATGGACAGTTTTATAACTTGCCGAGCCCACTCGTTCATAGTCTCGTAACTCAGGATTGTGAACTGAACTCATTACCTCTAGACGGATTTAAAGCGGACGGGATGTTTCATAATTAAAAATGCCCTTGTGCTGAGTTTAAGAGTTATACATTAGATAACCGCATGTTTTAATCAAAATATTACACAAATGCAGGCATGTTTTGCTTTCTCTAGTCTGTCTAAAATCTCTGTATTTACAACACCATTTTATCAGTGACTTGTACATTAAATGCATCTATAGGTCTGTTTCCATTTTTATTTATTTCTATTTCATTTTGACAACAATGCAGTCGTTTAACAAGAAATGGTCATAAGGTCTAATATACTCCATTATATGGCGATATAGTTTTCTATATCATACTTTATTTTTAGCGTGGCCAATTAAAATTATCATCTCAGGTCTGTTGTGTTTTCAAACGGTTTGAACAATTTTTTATTTTATTTTTTATTGCTATTTTGCGTATAGTCAGTAAAAAAAGATCCAATCAATGAAAGTTTCTTAATGTATAAATGCAAACCGACCTTAAATAAACTTTTTGCTATGACATTAATTTTATAATCGACGTCATCCTTAGAAAAACGGATAATTTATGGATATTATTTCATTTGAAGAGGTAATTTGCTAGCTCTGTGTCTCTAAAACTTTCCTAACCCCAAAGATTATCATATTTCTGAAACAGTACTAGTTTTGTTTCTGGAAATATTCGTTACAATAGCAACCGTAAAGACGTTTATTTCACTGATTTTCTGAACTGTATTTCTAATAAATCATAAATTAATGAGTTTCAAATTTGAATATTTCATTGTACACTTGACCTAGGAGAGAATATTGTCCGGTCCGCTAGGTTTGACTTGGCATGCTTCTTCTTTCTTATATTATTAAAACCACCCCACCCCATTCAAATTCTCCCATCTTTTTATTTTAAATTAAGACGCGATGTAAATAATTACGTGTATTTAACACAATTTCGACGATTTCATGCTGGAAAAAAAATATCACTCGTAATACATATTCTAGACTGTTCTATGCTGCAATAGGCTATACAAAATCGCGCTTCTCTCGAGGTTATTCTCAACAAGGCAAGGAGAATTTTTTCACGTGTGTAATATGGCCGTAACGAAGCTGAAACATTTTCATTTGTGCTAAATTGATGTGTTTGCCCAAAATCCCAGTGTTATTTTTCCAAGTTAATAATGTTTATGGAATAGAAAAGTAAACACGACATTTTTTGTACTACATTTTGAGGTTTATGTGGCAATTATTTTACAAGGGTTTCACGTTGGCCTCATTGTGCTTTTTACTTTACTGTTTTAACATAGAAAAGTTAGCCTAAAATAATGATTGCATGTTGATGGTTATAATTAGCAGCAGTTGTTTTCTTCTTCTTTTTCTTCTTCTTCTTCTTCTTCTTCTTCTTCTTCTTCTTCTTCTTCTTCTTCTCATTATTATTATTATTATTATTATTATTATTATTATTATTATTATTATTTCCTTATTTTCGTAGTAGTAGTTAAGGTAAGATTTATTTAACGTCGGTGTGATTTAAAACAATACAGCATTAGTTCTAATGAGATTTTTACCAACATTACATAAAACAGTCAAGTCATTACATTTGCAAGACATGCAATCTCAGCAAAATGCATAGATGCAATTGATACTAAGACAGTTCATACCTTGAAACATGAGCATGCCAAGCATTTTAAGAGGCAGTGATTAAAAGCGCATTTAGTATCTTGATAAATTAAATCCACAATTTAGGATATTTTCAATCAAAATAAAATTATTGGTAAAAATTGAAATCAAAATTAAATGCAGAAGCACCAAATTGGGACTAAAAAGCAAGCAGCGATGCAGAAAGGGGATAGCAGTGGGGCACTTGATTATTATGATACACAATAAACACTAACACAAACATTAGCTATCATCATTTTTGCAGGTGGGGGTGGGGTATTATTTACAGATATTACATTTGCAGTCTTTACCATTCGAAGAGATAATTAAAGATCTAAATGATTTAAAATTTGATTGCTCTTGTAATTGTTGTTCTTACGACTTTGTTGCTGTTGGCTTTGTTTATCAACAGTTGCATAATTTCACAAAATAGTGCAATTTTTCCCGACTATCGCAGAATTTTGTAGAAACAAACATTTCTAATTACGAAAAAAAAAAATAGCAGGTCTTGTTGCTTCTTTTCCATCATACATTTTTTTCTATTATCTAGATTTCACACAAGCTAAGGACAGTTATAACTTACTGATCCTACAATTAATACGATAAATTTAACCATTTTTCCAATAGTATTTCATTGATTTGTATTTGGGATTTTATTGTCATTTTCTTTATTTGGAGCACTAGCCAACAAATTGTTTATGCTCACGATTCAATGTCTGCTCCGAGCAACGATTGGGGCGGGTTCTCTTTTCGGAGTTTGGTTTTACCGAACTGGAGGGGATTGTCCAACTTTAAAAGCCGTTTAATTCATAATGAATTAACAGCTTTATTTTGGATTCCTGTAGCCTTTGTTAGCAACTACTGTAATGATGCTTCTAGGTCCAGATATTGCTTTTCTGGAAACATATTTATATTGTCACATCTTTTGTCATTATGTCATGTTGCACATGTCGATGCAATTAATACAAATAGAAGTACACGTTATGTGCACGATGCGATGGATCGGTATCACTTAATTGCAAACTATTAATCCAAGTGACAAATGAGAAATAGAATTACATGGAAGTATCAAAATATTTTAAAATCGAATATTTTTATTTGTGCACCTAGTTGCCACCAACCAAAAATAACCAGTTTTCAAAATTATTTAAACGTGTAATTGGAGGTGTTCAGCTGCTCCAATTCACATTTGTCAGTGGCGTCACTAGGGTTGGTGTTACCCAGCGCGGTAACTCACGGTGTCACCCCCATGGACCCCGTTCATGCACAAGAATTCAAAAATTTTATAGACAGTAATGTGCGGTAACTCATGGTGTCACCCCCAAGGACCTCCTTCCTGCACAAAATTTCAAAATTTTTATAGACAGTCATTTTGGTGTCACCTCCCCTGATGGTGTCACCCTGTGCGGTCCGCACCCCCTTAGTGACGCCACTGCATTTGTGACGACCCTTCACCATCTCTAAAGGTTTAACTACTGCTAGTGAAAAGGTACAAATAGTACGGTACATGAATGCGGTTGAATCACAAAACTTAACACAGCCCAGTCAGGTTGTATTGATGTAGGCGACAGCATGCCCTGGGGTGGATACAGTTTCATCTTCATTAAATCCGGCTTTCTTTCCCTAGGGTTTTGTCAATTGCCTACCGTATACATTTACTTTCAGGAAGATACTGGAGAGGTAAATGCCCATGGGCAAATGCAAGATATACATCTGTCATGGTTCCAAGCAAGGATACCAAGCCTAATGGTTGTCCGTAATTCAGTATTTGCTTTCGGGGCAGATACCACGTATGGGCAAGAAGTTAATGTATATGCCCTCCTAGGGAGGGATCTTGCCCCAGGGTGATGACATGACTCTACATGCCCCGAACTAAATATATCTCCTCATTTCATGAGAAGGCACATATTAGACTTGTACATTGTACAATGCTGGTTGAAGGACCAAGAAATATAAATCATAATATATTTGGCAACACAATTTCTGCGAATTAAGAACGGGATTACATTGACGCTTATCATAGACTCCGACTGTCATCTTCGGTAAGCAAATGTTTCAATTTGATAATATTTATATCGATAACTTCATTTCTTAATTAATCTCACGACGATAATCGATATGACTTTTGAATACTACGTTGAAGAACAAGACCAGTCTCGTTCAGATAAAGTTTTTAAAACAATTCAAGAATACCAGCGACTAGATTAGACAATGAACCAGTGCTGAAATAGAAGATGCATTTTTGTCCCAGCTTTTGTACCAATAGAAGGGAATCAGGTATTTCAGAGTTCCAAAAAGACTTAAATTTGGGCATGCTTTCGAGTTCTTAAGCTCTCGTAGTTTTTAGTAGAGAGATTAGATTGGCCCATGAAAATTTGCGTTCATAAATAAATACGTCGTAACATGTACAGAAACGTGTCAGGGAAATTTCAAAAAAAAGTTTATCTCACAATTTTATTCTTCTTCTCTGGACAAAAAAAAAAAAACAAATTAAGCGCCTGACACTAATTCCGAATGAATAACTGACGTATGAAATTGCAGCGGACGCCTCTTATCTGCGTATGGTGGACTTTGAATACTTTTTCATATAGTTTTTTTGTAATTCATCTCCAGATTTATTTGTACAACTCTAGTGATGCTTGATATTCTTTCCTTTCATTTAAACGATATTTTTTGAAAATTATAGTATGTATATAAGCATAACATTATTACGTCTGTTTTGGTCCATGGATTTAGGTTTAGGAATCTTTTCGCTTGCCCAAAATTTACTGTCCCTCGACCAGTGTGATTTTTACTACGCGTATTTGATGAATGCGTTTCTTCAGTGGCGGATTTAAAAGTAATGGGAGTCAGCTGTACTCGACACAATTAATCTAAAGCAATCGTTGCTGTTGTATTATCAATATTATATTGTCATTTTACAAGTGCGGCACAACTAACTTCTGATATTAAAGGGTAATTTAACACACACACACACACACACACACACACACACACAGATATATATAT
>JAECUM010012460.1:0-14780 GCA_016617855.1 Megalonaias nervosa | reverse complement strand
AGAAGCAAAACGAACAAGTTTTGTAAAATTTAAAAATTAATTTAATTATCAAAGTTATAAATGAAAATGTGAGAGGAACTTACAGTATTATGAAGTGAATCTACAATAATCATAAAGAGTTCGATTCAAGTACAAACTAATCTAATGTTCCGAATGAATTTCAGGTCCTCGAATGTGCGTATCGCAATGGCATTGTTTTGTTTATAGAAGAACACTACAGTTTACAGTCATTAACAAAAATTACACACAATATAAGTATAGTTATATACCAAAAGTTACAAGGTATATAGATATACACAAAACTATAACAAGAATACCAATAAAAAAATACTTGTTGTCTATGTAATGATGCTTGACCACCACTGATTCCTACTTGTTGTCTATGTAATGATGTTCTTGCTTGACCACCACTGATTCCTGTGATAGTAAAAAGTTAAACTTGCCGTAAATTCACCTCTATTAAACAATCATCCGCCTATTAGAGCAACTTTATGAATCCTGTATGCCAGCCTTTCTGATTAAACATCAATTAAAGCAGTCTTCTTTCTACAGAGACTGTTTTCCCCCTTTTTTTAAATCAGAGGTCGCTGTTTAAGAACTATTTGATTGTAAGTAACATTCCCTGCTTAATGTTGTCTTCAGTTTGCTTAAACCTAACCCTCAAGGTGTTGTGTTTCATTTTGCTCAACCCTAACTCTATGCGCTGTGTTTTCATGTTGCTTAGGGAAACAATAAAGAACCGACTTTGAGCGTATGGAATTGAACAGGAGCCAAGTAACTTCGTGCGTATGACATTGAATAGGTGGTCTTACTTTTTGTTTGGTATTACCAGTAATTAAATCCCTGTCAGAAACAAGGACAGTGGACGCTGGAGTTTGGTTGTTGAGGAGAATCCGGAAAAGCCATGGCAAAATTAAAATTGGACTATTGCGAACATCATAGACCCAGATCTGCCTTCGCATTATTCGCAGTTAGATCATAATTATACCTAGAACGCACGACCTAGAAATTCATTGGCCGGAACATTATGCTGCGGCAGATCATGGTGTACGCCGTTTGCATTTGGTTGCGTGTTATACAAACAAATAAGGATACTGCTGGTAAATTAGAAATGTTGCTGGCAAACTAAGCAACAAAATGCAATTGGATATCCATGCCATAAGACTGTCTTGCGCAGCACGCAGTGCGTGGGCTCTATCCGGTCATTGTTTGTTATCAAACGGTACATTTTAATCCACACGCAGAGCACTTCGTATGCAATAAATTTGATTTCAAATGTAGTGCAATTTGCTAGTAATAATTGTATTTCAATGGAGTGAACTTTGCTAGTAATGCTGTTCGTCCTTCCAGTTCGAAGATGACCATAACATCACTTACTGGATTGTTTTCTGAGAGTACGTGAGTGGCCGATCAAGACAATTTGTGCTTCGAACTGTTTGTGGCACACTTGACAGGAAATCTCTCTGGGTGTGTTTGAACAACAAAGGACGTGCTGTAGTTCTGAGATTTCCGCTGCTCGCGATTCGGCGCTGCCTCTGCAATTCTTTTCGGTCCAAATTCTTTAGCTCCAGTATGGCCGAAATTCCACCATGTGGAGCGACCATGTGTGAAATCGTCCCAAGTCCCAGGACAATGTTTAAGCATTTAAGGGATGATTGGAGGGAATCTCTGAAGTTTTTCTTCTGGCCACCCTGAGATTGCTTTACCTTCTTCAGTTCGCCATAGAACATCTTCTTTGGTAGTCGCTCTTCTGATGACGTGACCTACCCATTTCAATTGTGGTTTCGTCATCAGAGTGTGGATGCTTGAAATGCCTGCCCGTTTGAGAACCTCATTGTCTGGGACTTTTCTGTCATCCCATCCTCATCAATTTCCTCCAGCAGGACATGTGAAAATGGTTCAGTTTTTTGGCGTGGCATCGGTACACCGTTCAGGTTTTGCAAACATACAGAAGGGTCGGCAACACAACGGTTTTGTAGACCTTTTGTTCTGTTTATAGACTGACTCCTCTGCGCTCCCACAGATTTGCACGAAGTCTACCAAAGGCCAAAATTGCTATAGCAATACTGGTGTTGGTTCCATCATCGCTGTGAACTGCACGTGACAGTATGCTGTTGAGATAGGTGAACATGTTCAGTGCCTAGAAAGATTGGCCATTTACTGTGGTGATAGGCTCTATGGAAGACTTTCCTGGTGCAGGTTGGTGCATCACCTCTGTTCTGATTATGGGACAGAAATTTTCACAAGCTGAAGAGAACTAGTTTATGCTACATTGCACATCAGTCTCAGATTTGGCATTCAGGGAACAGTCGTCAGCAACAGGAGATCGCGAACAGTCACTTCCTGTAACTCGTCTCCGCCTGAAGGTCGACGAATATCGTAGACATGGTGGTATTTCCCTTGGAGCTGAAGAGTAGTGGTCTGTGGACCCTCGTCCTTTTCTGAAACCACACTGACTCTGGAAGGATCAAATGATGTATTGGATTTCAAATGCAGTGTACTTTGCTGGTAATAAATCAAATAAAAATTTAATATATTACATTATAGACTGTCTATTAACGATGAAATATACGTGTTCTGGTAAGGGGGTATAGGTAAATGTCTGTATATTTATAATGTTACGGCTCTGTGGTCAAGCAAAAGCAAAAAAAGCAATTTTTTTTTTTTTTAATTTTTTTTTATTTTTTGGAAATTAACAATTGATTTTATTATCAACGTTAGGAAATGAAAATTTAAGAGGAACTGACAGTATTATGACTTTAATCTAAAATAATCCTAACAAATTTCTATACAAGTCCAAAAGAATCGAATGATCTGAATGAATTTCAGTTCTTTGAATATAATGGTCTGCCAACTGTCCTGATGTATCATAATGGCGCTGTACAGAACTCCTTTAAATAAATTCACAGTAGTCTCAGAATAACATTTAAGTCATATGAGCACTTTGTAATTCCAATGAATAATCCAAACAAATGTTTCCTCCCCAATTAATTCTAAACTCAACATTAAAACATTTGCAGACCGATGTTAACACAAGAACGTATGGAATAAAAATTCGAAATAGGAATGAATGAATTAATTGCTCTGTTCTCTTATTATACACATCTCCAAGTGTCTTCGACGAATTTATGACGTAAAATACCCCCACGTGACAGACCTTAATACTCAATCTGGTATTCCCAGTACCTACTCACGTCACCTACGTCATAAAATAACCCACCTGACCGACCCATCCAATGGGAAGTAACTTAATTCTTCCAAGAACAAACCTGGGATCAGTAGCCATGAGAAATTACTCCAAACTTGTCAGCAGGTTCAATATATATAGGTTGAATTTAACTTGTGAGCACCTGTTTATAGTCCAATATATTTAAAAATAGAATCTACACCCATAAACAAAAAGTTATCTTTATTATATCTTGTTTATAGATGACCACAACAATTTACAGTCATGAACAAAAATTGCACACAATATAGATACGGTTATGTAGCAAATGTATATAAAATATAGATATACATAACAAGAAACATGTAAATGCCGTTGAAGATCTTAAAATTTGTTGAAGGTCGTTCAGGTAAAAATAAGTGGATGAACAATGCATTACGGCCACGCGCTGAAGAAAGGTTCAATAGGTATATCACTAAGCCTTAGCATAATCTTTCCCTACATGCAACACTTCTTGATAACGAAAATGTCCATCAACTGCGTTCACAGGTTCAGTCAGAGTTGGAGGATTAACAAATGATATATTGATTTCTGCTTGGAACAGTCGATCAATTGCCCTTCGCTGATAGATGACTGTTGACTAAGAATGCTGTTGAAGTGTTCTGCCTATCTTTGAAGTATCTTGTCTTTGTCGGTGAGCGGTCTGACGCATTCAACACTCATATGCTTGAGATGTTCGAAATGACTGTGGCTCTTAGATTGTCTTCCAAGCATCATACAAGTTCTTCATGTCAATCCTGTCTGCGTAGAACTGAATCTCATCTGCATTATTGCTCATCAAGGCGTCTTGCAACTCTCTGAGTTTGCATTAGATAGTCCTGTTGATGTTGTTGAATGGTCCCATCTTGGATGATGATGTGCTGTCTTTCTGTAACCGATATTTCTTATTCAGAAGTTTCTGTATGTCAGCTTCGGTCTTATCAAATACATCTTGATATTTAACTGTGGCGGGACAAAATGGTTTTGGAAGCAGTTGAGTACAAAGAGTCTTTGAAGGATACCCACTTTTTGTCAAACGTTTTGAAGTGTATATCGATTGTATCTTGGCAGATGCACATTTCTTCACATTCTTCTCTTTCTGTTTGGAGACATTGAGCGTTTTTCGGCGCGTATTTACGTGTTCGCCTTGTGGTCGTCTGCTAGACTAAAAATCTGGATATCGAACTTGGAGATAATAAGCCTGTGGTCCAGCATTCTGCACTTCTTATGGCATTTGTCACTCGTACATACTGCCTGTCTTTTCTTCTGACTATCACGTAGTCAATTGGATGCCAGTGCTTAGCGCGTGGTTGCATCTAAGATGGTTTTTTGCGGTTTGGCAAGTAGAAGACTGTGTTGGTGATTAGGAGGTCGTGCTCAGCGCATTTCCTCAGTAGACAGAGTCCGTTGCTGTTGCATTTGCCAAAGCCATATTTGAGACTAACTCCTGGCCGTGTGTGGTGATCTATGCAAGCTCTAGTATTGAAATCACCAAGGATGATGAGCTTGCCTGCCACTGGGGAATCTGCAATAACAGATTCTGTCTTCGTTAAATTTGTCCTTGATCTCATCTGCGTTAGTCGTGGTAAGTGCACAGGCGCTTAGAATGATAATTTAGAGTCATTAGCTCACGATGGTTTCTACCTCTTAAGCCTATGCCTTTTTTCACGTTAAGAACGTTAGTTTTGTAAACTTATTTGCCGAATCGTTGACTAGTAGTTGTAAATCATTATATAAGGTTTATTGTCTCTGTCGGAGTTCGCAATGTTTTCTTTCCGTGGAAGTATGATTGTTCTAGTAGCTGGAACGAGTCGGCTATAAAATTGTGTAACCAGGCCTGGGGAAAGAACGAAAATAAAAAACCTCTTGAGATCGAGTTTGTGCAAGAGATTTTGTTTAGATGACCAAAAAGGACTTTAATTTTGCTATTTCATTTTTGACTTGGTAAAGGTAAGAACTCAGACTCTAGCTCACCTTTGTATTATCTCCAGACATGACGGTGTATGAATTAAACTTTAACGGAGAGGGGATGTCATAGGAAAGGTCAAAGATAAAACCTGCTTAAATTTGAAGCGTCGTTGCGCTAATATTTGTACATTGCACATATAAGCATCGTTAAGTAGTCATATGGTCAATTAATGGATCGCATTTTTCAGCATATAATAGGAGAACAATCCCATTTCTTCCATCAATGATACAAACAGAAATATGATATCAGGAAAAACGTATTGGATTTATATATTATAATTTTCATTAGCTTACATTGAAAAATGATATGACTAACCTCACGGTGGTTGTTTATGAATTTATCATTTTTTCATTTCTTTGACTTGTCCGTAGTAATTGTGGCCGGGAAGCATCCAGAGAGCATATATGCCAAGACTTACTGCCACCTCAAGCGGAGTGACAATTTTGGAGTAAATAACTTATTATTAACTACCTTATATTGTTACTTTTCGAGACGTCATTCCATTACTAAATATAAAATATAATCTTTATCTTATTTCTGTATCGTTTAGTGTATGTATGTATGTATGTATGTATGTATGTATGTATGTATGTACTAAGTCATATTCATATTGGAAAATGAACGCAGTTACACAGTTTTTAACCTACATAATATTTTACAATTTTATACTAAGATTATTCGAAGTGTTGCAATGAAGAAAATTATATTTTGGAGATATATTCAATAATTGTTTTCTGTGAAGTACAAAATACATGCAGCAGCGGTCTCAGTTTAGGATAAATGAAATTTTCTACGAAGAGAACAGTACTTATTAAATCCTATTTCTAATATACATATGCAATACAGTTTGAAATACTTTACTGTACAGATAGAGTGCATATGCAATACAAATACTGTACTGTTTAGATAGAATACATATCCAATACAATTTGAAATACTTTACTATACAGATAGAATACATATGCAATACAATTTGAAATACTTTACTGTACAGATAGAATACGTATGCAATACAGTTTTAAATACTTTACTGTACAGATAGAATACATATGCAATACAGTTTTAAATACTTTACTATACAGATAGAATACATATGCAATACAAATACTGTACTGTATAGATAGAATACATATGCAATACAAATACTGTACTGTATAGATAGAATACATATGCAATACAATTTGAAATACTTTACTGTACAGATAGAATACATATCCAATACAGTTTGAAATACTTTACTGTACAGATAGAATACATATCCAATACAGTTTGAAATACTTTACTGTACAGATAGAGTGCATATGCAATACAAATACTGTACTGTATAGATAGAATACATATCCAATACAATTTGAATACTTTACTGTACAGATAGAATACATATGCAATACAATTTGAAATACATTACAGATAGAATACATATGCAATAGTTTTAAATACTTTACTGTACATATAGAATGCATATGCAATACAGTTTTAAATACTTTACTGTACAGATAGAGTACATATACAATGCAAATACTGTACTGTACAGATAGAATACATATGCAATACAATTTGAAATACATTACAGATAGAATACGTATGCAATAGTTTTAAATACTTTACTGTACATATAGAATGCATATGCAATACAGTTGTAAATACTTTACTGTACAGATAGAATACATATACAATACAAATACTTTACTATACAGATAGAATACATATGCAATACAAAAGAGTACTTATTAAATCCTACTTGCAAATATACATATGTAATACAATTTGAAATATTTTATTGTACAGATAGAATACATATTCAATACAAATACTGTACTTACAGATAGAATACATATGCAATACAATTTTAAATACTTTACTGTATTGATATAATACGTATACAATGCAATACAAATACTTCACTGTACAGATAGAACACATATACAATATAAATACTGTACTGTATAGATAGAATACATAAGCAATACAAATGCTGTACTTACAGATAGAATACGTATGCAATACAATTTCAAATTCTTTACTGTATAGATAGAATACATAATGCAATACAAACACTGTACTTACAGATAGAATACGTATGCAATACAATTTTAAATACTTTACTGTATTGATAGAATACGTATACAATGCAATACAAATACTTACTGTACAGATAGAACACATATACAATACAAATACTTTACTGTAGAGATAGAATACATATGCAATACAAATAATTTTCTGTATTGACAGAATACGTATACAATACAATACAAATACCTTACTGTATAGATAGAATACTTTTCGTTATATTTCTATCCACATGCTCAGGATTACCTTCCGAATGGCGTAAGTGACGAGTTTTACATCAAAAAGTTTGTTTTTGTTTTGTTGTAAGTGACGAGTTTTACATCACAGTTTTTTTTTGTTGTTGTTGTAAGTGACGAGTTTTACATCACAGTTTTTTTTTTGTAAGTCACGAGTTTTACATCACAATTTTTTGTGTGTAAGTGACGAATTTTACATCACGGTTTGTTGTTTGTTTTGGTGTAAGTGACGAATTTTACATCACAGTTTGGGTTTTTGGTGTAAGTGACGAGTTTTACATCACAGTTTTTTTTTTTTTTTTTTTTTTTTGTTTGTAAGTCATGAGTTGTACATCACAGTTTGTTTTTTTGTTTTAAGTCACGAGTTGTACATCACAGTTTTCTTTCTTTTTTTTCTTTTTTTTTTGTTGTTTGTTTGACAGATGGGATCAGCAGTTAAAATGCGAGTACTTTTTCTTCGACGTTAATAATCATTCATTGCAGTTTCAGATTTCAGTCAATATTTCCGGCCTAAAAAGGTGGGGTTTTTGAAAGGTGTTTATGTACATAGAAGGAAAAAACTCATAAGGCAGTGCAGACATTTTACAGAGATTTGTCTTCATCATGCAAAGTCAACATGAAAAGGTGAAAACCATTCTGTGATAGATTCATGTACTTGTAACTGAAATTGGATTTTGAAGGAATGTAAACTGATCAACAATGAGAAAAAGCCATTTTAAATTTTTCCGGTCCAGTGTATGCCTAAATAGACATTAAATATGGGTAGCGCGGAATTATTATGAAAATAACGTACGTTGAAAATGTCGACAACAATTAGTAGAGGCATTTTATTTTACGCTAATTTCACTCAACCTCAACTGGAAATATATACTATGTCGTTATTCGGACTGGATTCATCCAAACAACAAGGGTTCTTGAGTGCTTATCAGACAAATAGACACCAGACACCTAATCAAAAAAACACTTCAGAGGTTCCTTTTTTTCTTCTTCTTTGTTTGAAAACCGATCACTTCTGTATAGGCATTATGGAATTTTGAACATCAATCAAGATTTACTTACCTCCGAAATTGAAGAGCTTTCCAATTTGCAAAAATGCGCACCTCCGAAAATGAAGATTTGACAACGGAAGTATTCCAAAAAGCAACGGCAATGTTACACTTTGCAAAAACACACAGTAACACACTTTTTGGAAAGAATTGTGTTTAGTTTAAAATTACTTCCAGGAGATGTATTAGACTGACTTCGTTAAGTCATGAAAATAACAAAGTAATGGTACCACATGTATGGACCTAATTTGTTGCTCTTAACATACAGACGTCGGTCGGTGTAGGGATAATATCCAAAACTGGATAGTAAATAGCAAGACAACAGAGTCGCTTACTTAGCGACTATGGCGCAGAGTTACCTGATCAAATCTTTACTTAGACATATAGACACCAGACACCCTTATCGACTGTAAGTGAGGAAGCCCATACACACGGAACATGTGGACTTATACATTAAGGACTAATTCCCTGAATTGACCAGCAGAATGGCAGACCCACAAGCCTGGAGAAACGTACCAGTAATACACTGACAAACATACTGAATACAACCATCGTAATCCACCAAGCGTCACGGGCAATATTACCGACATCTAGACAATTCATAGGGAATCAACAATCACAATTGGAACATTTCCGTCGAGTAATAACCTTGAGCGTAATTATAAGAATATGCATTCATTTCATGGATTTTGTTGATTCGCCCCTGATGGAATGAACCACTTATGTTACGACAGAAAAGGCCGATGATATTCCTACAGTGATTTTACCGCCGTCCGCAGCCATATTGTACCACATGAACATAAGTTCAAAACATTATTTTTATTAACAGTCAATTACATCCGAAGGTTTTTTAAAATAAACTTAATGGGAAAAGACCGAAAATATTCCGATTGCGATGATCAATGAACCATTTGCAATTTCAAAGGGATTATACCTCGAAGGCATACCGATAACTGCTATTCAGGTCACCAAGACTGACAGAGACGCTGCAAATGCATTGGACTATTTTTTCATCCGCAACTGGTCGTTCAATCCTAAGGTCAGTCTTCGGCGAACAAAATATGACTATTCTCTTAAATACTGCGCCGACATATATCCGAGGCATATTTTTGTACTATAGAAATAGCCGATGTATTTCAAATGTCAGTGAACACGTGCAATTGTACATAAAAGAATGCTTGGACTAGTTTCAATCATCAGTGGAATACCGCATAATCAAATGCTATGGGCAGTTCATCTACTTTGCGTAGCATCGCTGCTTATTGTGCAGTTAAAGTGTATGATACGTGAGGTGAGTACTCAGCGAAAAATGCGTCTTCCTACTTGGAACACCTATTAAACGCCAAACTTATGTGTGTATCTGTGTGCGCCATATTTACTTTCAGGATATTAATCGATTAACGTGATAGATCTAGTTATTCCCTATATAAGTCTTAAGTTTAGTTACCGTACCAATACATATAGGACTTAACAAATACATTTATTGCGTCTTCCTACTTGGAACACCTATTAAACCCCAAACTTATGTGTGTATCTGTGTGCGCCATATTTACTTTCAGGATATTAATCGATTAACGTGATAGATCTAGTTATTCCTTATATAAGTCTTAAGTTTAGTTACCGTACCAATACATATAGGACTTAACAAATACATTTATTCAACCTTATACTTGAGAAAATAACCTTGTATTATATGTTGGCCAATGATTTCTTTGATATATGCATGTTAATGTATAGTCGTCTTTAATACAAATAAGTCCCGAAAGTTTATCAGTGTCCACCATATTCTTATAACAGTGATACATTATGAAGTGTTTATTTGGAGCAGTCCAGTGCAGCTGTAAGAAATTAACATATTTATCTCATAATATGGTCTCAAAGAAACCTGGATCGACCCTGAAAGGTGCTTACGAACGGTGCTACGGTTGAGCTGCCAGGCCAATGAACCATCAGTTGATTATACCGATTTAAAAATCCACGATGACAGAAACTACAGACTTGATTCAGGTCACCAACTTCAATGGATTACGCGTTAAAAGAGAAGCATATGCAGCATCTGATCACCTTGTAGTTGCTTTATTCAGAAAAAAACCCCTCAGGAACTACAGAGACAGGTGTGACAGGCCACCTACAAAGTTCAATGTGCAAACTATGAAGTACAGAGACATCAATAAGGAATTGAGCTGCCATCTTAACAACAGGTACACAGAACTCAGAAACCTGACAGAGGAACCCATTGGGAGAAGAACTGTTCCGAATCCAGACGGACCCCTCCCCCCCCCCCGACAGAAATCTCAAAGGTCCTGAAAGCATTAAAAACTAACAAGGCAGCAGACCCAGACGACATCCCACCAGAATCTCTTAAATCTGATATTGAACAGACAACATAAATTCTGCATCAACTACTCTTTAAGACCTGCACAGTGAGCAAGTCCTAACATAATGGAAGAAGGGATATACGGTCAAACTGTCAAGGGGAGGAAACCAGGCTCTTTGCAAAAAGAAAATATGCCAGGAAAGTCCACACCAAAACAGCTTGGAAAGACAGAAGATTTCCCTCGCAGCAAAACTGCGAGAAGAACAGACAGGCTCCTGCAAAGACAACCCCTGCACAAACCACATCGCTGCACTGTACTTTATAATCGAACAATCCCTGGAATGGCGATCACCTAAGTGCACTTTATGGAGTTTGAGAGGGCCTTTGATAGTGTGGATAAAGAAGTAATCTGGAAACTGATAAATCATTAAGGAATCACAGGATAGTTAATATCTTTATTGCAGCATTTATACGACAATTCCACTTGCCAAGTGATCAACAATGGAAAACTCTCAGAACTCTTCCAAGTCCAAAACGGAGTCAGACAGAAATGCCTCCTCTATTCAATGGTCTTCTTGATGGTGATAGACTGGAATGTACAACCCAGAATGGGTCCGTGGCGAGGTGTAGTCAAGGAATCATACTCCCAAGGAAGCGAAGAAGAAGAAGAAGAAGAAGAAGAAACGTGCAGGGCCGGCCTAAGACCGATTTGGTCCAATACGACCGCGCTCACAGGGGCCCGCGCGTTAGTTAGTAATTTATATATATATATATATATATATATATATATATATATATATATATATATATATATATATATATATATATATATATATATAGATAGAGAGAGAGAGAGAGAGAGAGAGAGAGAAAGTAATTTTAACGCGATGAAAGAAAATTTTAAGTTCAATATCGTATAAAACTTGAAGTTTATTTCCAAATGCCGAGCCCGCAGGGGCCCAGCGCGTAAATCCAGCCCACCCACCCCCAATGATCCAAATCGTGCCCCGCGTTTGCTAAGGCCGTTCCTATGCTTAAGGAATGATGACTGTCAATAATTATAGGTTACTGCATTTGTATGGGAAAATATGAACGAGTTTTTCGGATGGCTATACTGCACGACCTTGGTAGTGCAGTATATCCATCCGACAAAACGAGTTCATATTTTCCCCTACAAATGCAGTAACCTTTTTATTATATGCTCATTTTCTTATTCTATCCAAGGCTTAAATATACAAACAAAAATACACTACAAGAAACAAAGTAACTGAATGTATGCCGTATTCCAAACTAAATACACAAGCGTAGATGCATCATTACACAACAACATTATTAATGCGCACGTAACTCCGCCCAGATAAATTTGAAGTTGGTCGCGCGCTAGACGTAAGATTCGAAAGAAAATGGCGTTTGGTCTACTTAAAATTGAAATTTGGAGTCATATTGTGAATGAATGCGCATTGCAACAACTTTTCTATTTGATCTGGAATTAATACGTTTTGGTATTTTTGTCGATTCGACGCAATTTCGTGATTATGGTCTGGATTTATCTACATGAAGTAACTTACATCGGATTCCAGCAGCGTCTGTGCCAGTTCTACACACAGGGGTTCGTTACAAATAAAAAAGGAGCCTAACCTGTAATAATATAACACATTATTACAGGTTAGGCTCCTATTTTTATTTGTAACGAACCCTTGTGGTTCTACATGAGGCAGAAGTGTGTTGACCTCGGCATGCGTGTTTCAGTTCTGTTATTGAATGATTCAGATCATAATGTGGGAAAAATATGAAGTGTTTCAATTGTAATTATCGAAAAGACGCTGTGGAATTTAATGTTTATTTCATTTTGAGTGCAGTAAGGAGGATGTAACTGCACTTGGAATATACTCGAAATTACAGTACAATTTCGAAATGTGTGATCAAGCTTGAGAACCCATGACATGGCTCATGTGATTCTGATTTGCAGAACTAAGAAAGTACATTTTGAGGAAATTCAGGATGTAAAATTGTAAGTATATTTTTGCCATTTTTATTACCAGCTAAAGAAAACAGTTTATGTCTTATTACTTGCATGTTATTTGTAGGGACCCTGACCCTAGCTAGCCTACATCTGAAACATTGTATCAAAAAAGTTAACGCGGAATGCGCCAAAAGCTGCTGATATGTGGCAGTCCATGAAACATCTGCTTTAGTTCATTCAGAAACAAATTTAATCAACCAAAACGTAAAGCGTCTACTACACGAGTGTACATGATTTGTTTACAAAGTAGTTCCTGATACACTGTTGGGCACACGTGTCTTGCACGTGAGTGCAATATGAAGGTGTGCAATATCGTAAAGTATTGCACGATTCTGACAATGTAAAGTTAACGGAGAAAAAATGAGCATATAATAAGTTTTATGATTATCTAATACCGGATAAAAATGCAACGTGTTTGTCGACAGAGCAGTCTGGATAATGGTGGTATTAACACATAGAGAATGGTATGAAAGGCAAATCCAACAACTCAATATTTATGCGGGCGACATTCTCTGGGTACAGTTCGAAACATAAAGTAATAATGTACAAACATTGTGATTTGGGGTAATATATTACATACATGTTTAATCTTACATGATTAATCTGGTTTTCGATACTGCTGTTCAATCTGTATCTCCGTATCACACACTCAGATTCTAACTACTTAGGTGCCTTCCTTGACGTCCGCGCGTAGATATTTTTAGAGGCGGATAAACTGAACTTCTATAAATTCCAATTCGATTGGAACTACATTCATACAGTAACGCTACAAATATTTAATGTGTAAAATGGGGGTACATAATAAATACAAAACCTCTTTCGAGTGTTGCGCTGAGTCGGGAAAGAGAACTCCTTTGCACTGGCTTATGAATAAGTCTCGGACTGACGACCTAGATGTAACACTACGTCTCCAGTTTATACCCTTTAAATAGACCAAACCGTTGGTCTCCGCTTTTTGTTTCTGACAGCAGAGACCAACGTTGTCGGGCCGTACTAAATTAATTAATAAATGTATTTCGACTGACCTTGGTATGCGGATGGTAACTAAAAACCCTCTTCTTTTGACCCATGGCGTTAAATCCTTCAGAGCACTCACTTTTTAGTAATAATCCCTGTCAGAACAGAACACCTATGTATACATCTATTATTGACCTTATTTTTAAATAGCTGACGCATGCGTGGAAAGCAGCATCACCCCAAGGCAAGAATGACGTCTAGAAACCTTCTAGTGAGGAGTATAGGGATTATCACTAAAAAGTGAGTGCTCTGAAAGATTTAACGCCATGGGTCAAAAGAAGAGGGTTTTTAGTTACCATCCACATACAAAGGTCAGTCGAAATAAATTTATTAATTACTAACGAGCGTCCGATAAGTCAGAACTGATGGGGAGGTTAAAACAGCGTAAAGCTTCAGTATGGAATACGGCTCGACAACATTGGTCTCCGCTGTCAGAAAAAGAAAAAAAACAAAAAACAAACAAACAAAAGCGGAGACCTACTTGTTGGTCTAACCCTTTAGACAGACTCGAAAAAATATAGGCATCTGTAAGTAATATAATAGCAAGTGTTGATTGTTGATATGAATAGTTAGACGTGACATCATTCAAACAAAAAATGATGACTTAGACCACTCACCTTTCATAAAAAGTAAACACTCTTGTCTCAAACGGTTTTAATTTCCAATCAGACGATGACTCAGTCTTATGACTCTAATGAACCCTGACACAAACTTTGCAAATCTCGCGGCTAAATATGTATACGAGTTTCTTTAAATTCGCAAAATCATCCTGTCTTCTACACTGTGTATATTTGGCACAAAATACACCTATCATTACATTGGTTTGTTTTATCTTCATGTGTTACATTATACAATATCTGATATATATATATATATATATATATATATATATAT
>JAECUM010012459.1:0-39899 GCA_016617855.1 Megalonaias nervosa | reverse complement strand
ATATATATATATATATATATATATATATATAAAGGAACATACAAGTAGTATGCACTTTCAACTGTAATTGGTTCTAGAACACCTAAATTGATATAGCGGGCCGTAACGTGATGAAAATGTTGTGATTAATTTGTCATAGTAAAACCATACTGTATTTCCCTGTAGATTATCCACTACAACAATTCACAAGAATTTAGAATTCTTGAATATCTTCAGTTTGAACTGCATGTATACTAAAATATAATATATTACGCTATATGCCTTATTGTCCATTTCCAAAATAGAAAATCATTTCAATCACCAGTGTTGCGAATCTAAGTCTTTAAATAAGACAAGTCATCACATTTGGTAAATAACCAAATAGTTTATTAGTAGTGATAGGGGATATCCTAAGGACAAGAGGACTTCTATGTTAACCTAGGAGGGGCTGTACCCTACGGACAAGGTGAATTTAACGTGGTTAAATTTAACATGGGTGAAACTATAGATGGACAAGGGGAATTTAACACGGGTGAGATACTTTATGGACAATAGGAAATCAAGTCAAAAATCCCCTGGGAACGTGTACGGACAATGGGAGTTTAACGTGGGGAATATTGGGGCTGTATGCGGTCAAGGGAAAGTTGAACATAGGTTGGGACTGTATAGGGACAATGGGAACCCCGATCAAAAAGGTCGTGAACTGTTTAGCGACAAGGGGAACTTGACATGGACAAAATCCCCTGGGACTGTTTAGCGACAAGGGAAATTTAACATGGACATAATCCTTGGGGCTGTTTAGCGATAAGGGGAATTGAACAAGGGAATATTGGGCATGTATAGGGACAAACATATTGGGTTTGCATAAGGACAATAGGAATGGAATAGGTGAGGTGACGTCACGGTACTAGACATAGGCAACAATTCCCGCCATGCGTTCTATAAAGAGATACATCCCGCCGGGCAAGCGTAATTGCTTTTCACGGTGATATAGCGACAAGAGAAATTGAACAGGTGGGGTGTCGTCACCGTACTGGACATTGACAACAATGTTGCAACAATGTGGCAAGGGGCTGACCTCAGTTGAGCCAAACAGCGATAGTAGGGAAAAAAACAATAACGTTATGTCCAGCCCAGCCAAGCGGTTAAGTTCAGCTATTTTCAGCAGTGAAACTATGCGAATAAAACTGCTTGGTGGGGCGGGACATATAAGTGGATATAACGTTTGGCGAGCGGGAACGAACTTCCGTGTGGGACTGACCAACAAACACAAACATCGCCTGGCGGGGAGGGACATATCACTGGATAGACATAAACAGACAAGTACACAAACAAACAAATGAAGAAAAACATTCCTTACAATAACATCACATATTATCTACTATCAACACAGAAGGGAAGAAAATAACCCAAATATATACTATCAACACAGAAGGGAAGAAAATAACGCATTATATACTATCGACACAGAAGGGAAGAAAAACAAAACGATATCTACTATCAACACGGAAAGGAATAAAATGACCAATTCTATACTATCCATACCAATATCTACTATCCACACAGAAGGTAAGAAAAAATCCTATTATCTACGATCCACACAGAAGAGAAGAGAAGGAAAAAAAAACAATATATACTATCTACACAAAATGGAAGAAAATAACCCCAATATATACAATCCAGATAAAAGGCAAGAACATAACCCGTTATATCCTATCCACACCAATATCTACTATCAACGTAGAAGGAAACAATAATGCATTATCTATTATTAAAACAGAAGGGAAGAAAACACCCATTATATACTATCCACATGGTGTAAGGACAAAGTTTTTTTGTTAAGGGACAAAACAAACACACATACCACATACACACAAACATATAAGTGCAAGCACACACACACGTACGCGCGCACAACAGCACATACACAAACACACAAACGAACGAACGCGAACGCATACACACAAACACACACAAAAGAGATACTAATCAAATTGCCAAAATCAATTTGAAACTCAGAATCCCTTTTTTCCCCATGATGTACGTGTATGAGTGTTTTAGCGTCAGTCCTTATTCTAAAAAATCAAAACCAAGAGATACGTTTTATTTCTGGTCTATTCTGGTACAAATTTACAATGCAATTCACAACACAACTTTTGAAAGTTCATCGACTTCTTTGTCTTTGTTCACTCTTTCCTTTTTTTTTTTTTTTTTTTGAATTTCTTCACTGTCACAGGTTTTTACCCCTCATCTTCCTGACTTTCATCTCGTCTTCTATTCTTTTTTCTGGACGTGTCTGGGTTCCGCCTTTTGGAAGGGTACCTCTTCTTCTTCCTGTTCTGAGCCTCTCTCTGCTTCCTGCTCCTGTTGTTTCATAGGACAATCTGAAGACCAATGTCCTTTCTCTTGACAATGGTAACGGGTGTCTTGATTTTGTCTCTTTTGACACTTGTCTTGCTTTTTTGACGGTCTCGACAATCTGAAGACCAATGCCATATCTTCTGACAAAATTAGCAAGTATCTTGACTTTTATCTCGAAAGGAGGGGGAGTAGTCCGTCGGCTTGTCTAAAGAAAACCTTCGAATGAAACCTCGCAAAGCTCTGACCAGAAGTTCGATCTGTGTTGGCTCTTCCATATTTCTGGTATACCTGAGAGTGAAATGAATCCTGGAAGGGAAGACACTGGTACTTTATATAAGCAAGACACTGGTCTGACGTGGATATAAAGGGTCCATAGCGTTTAAAATGTTGTCATTTGACTCTTTTGCGCTTAAGATGAAAAGATAGCATCATTTTGTGGAAAAAAGAGAAGACAGTAAGAGGCAGAAACGTGACCTATCCCCCTGCACAGTAGCTGAAGTCTTGGCTCAAATTCATGCCAGCGATTTTGAAGATCACATGAGAAAGCAGAATCCAGACCCATCGAGTCCACATCAAACCACCAGTAAACCCTGAAAAGTACGACCACATTCGAGAGACCGATAAATGCTCCTCTAGAAAATTTAGAACCACATCCCACAGGTACAAGGTGAAGTTTAAAGATTTCAAGTCCGATGTACCGCTGGAAAATACAGAAGAGTTCACCGATGTATGGGATTCTTTCTTAACCACACAGAAACAACAATGTGAAGCCAAAGAAGACGATCGCTTGACACTTTCCATTGATCACTACAGTCTGAAGTACCCCGTTTGGATCGAGTTTAGCAGACCAGCAGTATAGAGACCTTCCAAAGTCAGTGACAAGATTCAACACGTGCGACAATCCAACGACAAGTTTCACATTACCAATGGAAAAGCGACACTGCACATGGCCCACGTTTCTCTTCCCCAAGGGACAGGACGCAAAAATGTGTTATTGGTGGATGACCTTCGCAGCAATAACCCGTGCCATCGTGGTGGGACGAACGTATGATGCAAAAAAGGACACGGCAGAATGGAAAAGACCCTGGCAATCTATTCAAAAATCGAACCGAGGCAAACAACGAAGTGAAGCAGAACTCCTGTTATAGCAAGCGGGCTTATCCAAAGACACACCCTGTGGCATTCCTGAAATGCAAACAATTGCAAGACATCTTGACTCCACGCTACACAGTGAAAGTACACCCTCAAGAGCACGGAAATGTGTTGTTTCGAGGCAAGGATTTCAAAGACGGAAAATACATTCACGTTTCTCACCACGATGAACATTTCGATGCCATTACCAGTATCGCCGGATTTCTGGGATACGGTTACTACTGTGAGAAATGTGACTATGGCGATAACAATCGAGAGCAACACAAGCACTTTGGATAAAAAATGTGAGGGATGTTTGGCCTCTAAACCCTGTCTGGACGAAGGAAAACATCAAGTGCATTGCCTTGCTTGTTAGTGCAATTTTGTCAGCCCAACCAGTTACCAACAAAATCTGAAGACGCAAGGTTCACAGCATAAATGTGCTTGTCAACTCCTGAAATTGTGCCCTACTTGAGGAGAAGGCATACGTACTGTTTCGTATATGTAATTAAATTGCTTGTTTAAATTTTTGTTTCATTGCATTTTATTGTAAGAATAATTTATTTGCTGGATTTTATATTTGTCCCAGTAAATTTAGTTTTTTGTTTTCAACTGTGTAAAACGCAAATGTTTGCTTCATTTTTATTTTTAGCTAACCTAGTTCTAATCATGGTTCCAATTTTGCAAACATTAAGTGAAAACAGTTGGATATTACCAAGGTCATGTTCGGCCCACGTGTTAGCCAAATTGTAAACAGCCTTTTTATATTTATTTCCAGCGTGAGAATCTGATTCTTAGATAGGGTTTTCTAAGCTACGTGCTAAAGGGCATTTTTGTTACTGCGCTGTTCAAATTAGTGATCACGTATCCCCGTCAAGTGAGCCACCATGTGATTTAAAATCATGGGTTGAAACAAACGTTTGCTAGTAGATTTGACAGTCCTAATTGTACACCTTTAGAGCTCAAGGTGTTTTTTATGTTGATGCCAGTTGATTTAGACTTCTATTTTGTGGATTTAATGCTTTATGTTCTATGAAAAAAAGCATGTGCTTTTCTTTATACAAATTCCGGGACAAAGACATTTAGTGGAAATTTATTCTGGAATTCTAAACGGGAACATTACAAATTGTGATTAAATGAGGAACTGTTGCCATCATTACAAGACCTCATCTGACGTCATAGCCTTCCATATTGGAACTTCATCGAGGTTCGAACCTGGATTCAATTAGAAGTATTTAGTGATAGGACTTATATGTTTTGAATTATATGATTAATGTTTGGATTATATTCACAAACCGTAAGTTCTATTTCATAATTTCACCTTGTTTTCTAGGGAAATAAATTATTTTATTAAAATTTACAAAGCTTGTTGGCTTCACTCTTTTCTTTTGTTGCTTTTGTACGAGCCTACACGTAACAGTACCAATAGTGCCAAGTTACACGTATGTTCAGGAAAGAAACGATGTCACATTTCTCACCAAATCGTGGACTTGGCACACGATTACTTTATTCAAAATTACCAAACACAACAGGAAAGGTAAGATGACCGGAAGAAAGGGAATTTCATCTTTTTCGATTTCGAATGCATGCAAGAGACTGGCATTCACATTCCTTATTTAAGCGAGGCTCATCGAGCGTGCGCGAATGCATCCAAGAAGAGATCTTTAGTAATTGCCCTCACTTCAGCAAGAGTCCTGCAGGAGGTGAAAAAAAATCTTTCGGAGACCGAACACGCTGCACGATTTCGCCCAATGGATCTTAGACCCCATCGACGAGAAGTGGACCCAAAATGACATCGAACGTTGCGGAGATTGTCATCGCAATGCCACGGTGATTGCTTACAATTTCTCGGGATGCGATGGGCAGTTTCTTCTCAGATACTATATGGAACAAGGCAGCTAACATCCTATACTCAGTTTGAACGGAGCCAAACTCATTTCCATGCAAGTGGGACAAGTGCAGTTTAACGATTCGATGAGTTAATTCCCCTTGCCTTTTGAGTCGAATGCCTGAAACGTTTGGAATGACAGAAATGCCCAAAGGCTATTTTCCGCACTTTTTCAATACCGAAGCCAATCAACACGCCATAATACATCATTGCTCGAGGCTCACTACTAAAACCCCGACAACATGCGCATCGAGCAACGAAAAGCTTTCTACTCTTGGTACCACTCTCACGCCTCGGACCCCATCGACATTCAGGAAGAAATGATAAATTGTTGCCGTTCCGACGTGGACATTTTACGGTGTTGCTGTGGAAAATTTCGAGAACTGTTCATGGAATACGGAGGGATCGACCCTATACCGTTGTCAAAGCGTGTTATTTAGTGTACCAACAACGATTTATACCCGAAAACACACTAGCTGTCAAACAACTTTGTCAAACGTCAATACTCATTCAAAGTTTTGCACTGGGTACAATACTTGTGCGACAAAGAAGACAAAGGTATCCAATATGCCCGTAATGGAGGAGGTAAAAAGACCATCGGAACGTATTCGGTAGATGGCTGAGACTTAGAAAACCCCAAGATCGTGTACGAGTTTAACGGCTGCTTATTTCAGGGATGCCCCCATCTGTTACCCATAACTTGACAGTAACAATGAGTTTTTACAACTTACCGTGGATGACTTGTACCAGTCCACTTGTCAGCGTCACCTGAAGTTAGAACGGCAAGGATACCAAGTGGTACGTGCAACCAACACAAGCATTATCAGCACACCCAGGAAGAAAGAGCCTTGACGACAACGTGGGTCAGCGTGGAATAATTTAAAACTCTGGACCTGGGATACCAATTGTTAGAAGTGTATGAAATTTACCAATTTCCCAAGACAGAAAAATAAGACAAGGGTGACGAGACTCAGAAAGGCCTTTTCGCAATCTACGTGGATGCCTTTTTGAAACTGAAACAAGAAGTCAGCGGCTATCCTTCCTGGCACCACAATGCGGAATACTAAACGAAATTCAAAGATAAATACTGGGAGCAGGAAGGAATCTCTTTAGATCACATCAAGTAAAACGAAGGAAGGCGTCGTTTGCAAAAGTGATGACGAATTGCTTGTGGGGCAAAATGGCACAACGACCGTGTTTACCCAAGACGGATTATTTGACAGAATCTTCCCGCTACTTTCAGATGATTCACGACAAACTAAAGCCATGAAACACGTGGATGTCGTTCGTGAAGATTTGATCTTAGTCAATTACGAGGAAGAACAGAACTTTGTTGAAGCCGACGAATTTGGAAATTCCATCATTGCGGCCTACGTGACAGCCCATGCTCGCTTAAAATTGTACGAAGCGTTTCACCAATTATGAGATCGTGTGTTCTATTTTAGCACACACGGTTATATATACATCGATCGCCTGAGTCAACTTCACCATGTCAGCGAGGGAGAATATGTAGAAGCCTGGACGGACGAGCACTCCGACGACAAGATTCAAAGTTTTACTGGTGGTCCCACAAATTACGATTACAAATACAGGGGCCCATAACAAGTGCACACCGAGTGTAAAGTGATTTTAAAGAGATTTTAACGTCACCACCTACCAACGCCACAAGATTGTACGTTTAGCCACACACCAAATCGTCAGTCGACCTTTAAAAAAAGTTTATCAAATCGTGTACCACAAGCGTGAACGGCTTCCCAACCACTTCACTTTGCCGTACGGACATGCCGATGTTAGTCAGCATATAAAAAGGACAACGTCTATGATCGATAGTCCATTGTGACTACCATTACCAAGCCAGAAAGTTGAATCCTTTCTAACAGACAACACCATTCATGTTCAGTGATTCTGAAGCCTGGAAAACCAGTGTGTTACTGTGCCAAGTGTAGAGTCTCTAAGAACATGACACACTGTCCCTAGGACACCAACACATGTTGTACAGTGACTTGTGTGTATTTTTATTTTACAGTTTTCTTCTCCCTTTGGCTGTGATGTATTTTTGTCTTTTCGTGATCGATTTAGTAAATAAACATGACCTGAAAAAATGTATCAAACCTCTTGTCTTGTCTGTCTTCGTGTCAAAATTGGCATTCCCTACACTATGGCAACCTCTGCTCACTCTTCCCCCACTTTCAAAGTCATCGACGAACACTTAGATCGTGCCAGTTGCGAGGCCTTGTATCTTCTCCATCCTTTAGCATATCACTTGCCAGACCCAGCGGTTCATGCAAAACCGAATTTGACAAATATGTGATCGAACGGAAACATCATTTGATCGATGGTCAACCTCAACGGATCGGGTGGTGTTACAAAGAGTGGCAATCGGGGTTCAGCCTCCTGCGAGAAAGTGAAGGCGATACCATCGTCTTCGTGGAAGGCAGTCCTGGCGAAGACGACGGGATCGTGTCCGACCCTAGTCATGCCAATCTGGTCATCGTCGTCGACATGTTAGGAGAAGACGAAGAAGAAATTAAACTGCAAAGCGCATCATCGTAATGTCAGTGTCATTTACATCACCCAAAATTAAAGCCCATTGCGCTATTAGTCTCAATGCTCATTATGTGGTCTTGTTTAAAATCCCTAGAGACAAATAGCAAGTGCAAGTCTTAGGCAAAGAGTTAGGAACGCCTTGGATGACTCATGCCACAATTATGCCATTCAAAGCCCACGCGCCTATTTACTCATGGACGTACAACCCACTACTCCCGATTATTTGCGATTTCGTACCCATTTGTTTCATTACAGGTGCCAAGATGGAGGACCTGCCGTATACACGTCCCCGGTGACTTAACAAAAACAACAACAAAAATATAGGAAAATCGCGGACACTTTGGGTCTGTCTCAAACAATATTCAACATGTCTCTTCAGTCTCATCTTCCCGTCAAATTGATTCGTGCCGTGTACGACATCAGTCGCGAAAAAATCCACAGATACGAGCTGGTGTCTTATAAGCCAGTCTCAATTACGTAAATTAATGCAAGGCATTATTCACCTTCCACGTAAAACAACAACCGCTTTTCTGACTGTAACAAAGTAGCCCTTTCGCAACTGGTCGATTCAAGCATCGACACTCAAACCAAAAAGCTGATCATTTTGAAACCTGGTGATAGCGGTTCTCTAGGAGGTGTCATTATGCGCTCCCCCTTAAAATGGGATCCCAATGCTAACAAAGTCCTCCCAAGAAAAAAAAACACTCCCCGACCCCAAGGTACCCAGAAGAAGAAAAAGGAGCAGTGGTGTCAAGACCAGGTAACAGCCACCGAAAAAGGAAAGTCCCCAAAATGTAAAAAGAAAACCACCCAGAAAAGCCCCCAGAAAACAGCTTCGACCCGCAGGAGAGTCACTGCGGTCAAGATGCAACCTTAAATCCCCAAGCCACGACCTGCAATTACCTCAGGTTCTTACACTTCTCCGTTGCTGGTGATGCCAGCCGAACCCGATTTGGCACGCATCTTTCCAAATTTGATGAAAAAATGGATACCCTTTTCTTCAGGAAATTCTCCTGCAGCGGTGATATCCTCTACCTCTTTAGCCGCTGCGGCAGCTGCTAACAAAGAACCTGCTCCCAAAGTCAAAGTTCAAGAGAGATCGGGTATGTTACAGAGTTTACTGGATATATCCAAGCAAGAACTGACCCAGTGTAGTCCGTTGCGAACAATTCCACGTCAAGTGATTCCTGCCATGGAAATGATACGACGGACCGACAATCAGTGGCGACGCATTTCAGTATACAATAGACCTGTGCAAATTTTGGAGATCTGTTTTTGTGCTCCTGAATGTCCAAAGATATACCTTCAAAGAAATGCCACCACTACCATTGTCGTTCTCCTGTCCAAAAAGGAAAAGCAAAAAGGAAAGGACAGTCTAGTCATCCGAAATAAACGCTTGGTCAAGCATTGACGTCACCCCCGGAAAGGACACTCTCGTCCAAAGACAAAAATGAACAACCAAATTGGAGGATTTTTTTCTGCCTGTTTTGTTACCACAGCTTCTCAGAAGTATTCACGGTCTATTACCACCAATTAAAATATAAGATAAAACGACCCATTTCAAGCTATGGACTTCAGTGTATTTTTGCACCTGAACCAAACATATGTCCCAGAAAGTGTATCGTGCTGCCAAAACTCGACTCAGTAGTGTCCGTTTCTCTCAAGTGCAACGATGGTTACAAGAACAATCCACGTACACCTTACACAAACCCATTAGACGAAAATTCTACCAGATGTCGTACCCTAGTAGAGGGCATCTATCATCGATGGCAAGCCGATTTATAGGATGTCTCTCATTTGGCCACCTACACTCGTGGCTACAAAAATTTGTTTTCTGTAATCGACGTCTTTTCTAAATGTGCCTGGGTTGTGCCATCGACTTCCAAATCGAGCACTGAGTTAGTGCGAGCGCTCCAACTGGTGTTGAAACAAAGTGTTCGTCACCCTGTACGATGGCAAACCGACAAAGGCAACGAATGTCTGAACCAAGCTTTCCAAAAAGAATTAAAGAAACGAGACATTGATTTTTTTTCACCACCGAGAATCCCGAAACTAAAGCCAGCAGAGTGGAACGTTTCCAACGCAACTTGAAAGACCGCATGTGGAAATGTTGCACGCATCAACACACTCTCAAGTACATCGACGTCTTACCGCATCTGGTCCAAGCGTACAACCAATCTTACTATCAGAGCATCGGATGTGCTCCCCAAGAAGTGACTCCCGACAACGAAGTTACCGTCCTTGAGCGCCTCTTTGGTACGTCCCAGACTGTGGCTGTCCCCAAGAAAGGTGGAGTGTTGACACCGGGAGATTGGGTGCGCATTATCAAAATCAAACGCACTTTCGACAAAGGTTACTTGCCCAACTGGTACACTAAATTGATTCGTGTCACTGGGCGAGTGCGTGGACGTCATCCTTCCGTCCATAAATTGGAAGACGTGAACGCGGAAGTGTTGAAAGGAACGTTTTAGTTGCCCGAGTTAAAACGTGTGACCAAAAAGGAAGACGAAGTGTACGACATCGAAAGCATTCTCGATCGAGTGGGAAAACGACGTATCAAAGAAGTCAAAGTACGTTGGAAAGGATAACCTCCCAGTTTTGACACTTGGTTCGACGCCTCGCAAGGTATCGACTATATAAAGAAATGACAATCATGCCCTTCAACACGGCTTAAACCACAACAACCGTGACAACTCCTTCCCCCAGTTCTTCTCTGCAAGATCTATAAAAGTAACCCTTTTGGTTGTGGTGTGGACAACGTGTGCCTAAAACGCAAATCGTCTTTTTCTGCCAGATCTGTGTGGTGTATTGTGTCATTGGTGCTGCCATTGCCAATTTGAGTTTGCAACAAGGAGACAAACAATTGTGGACCATTATACTGAGCAGTTGCATCGGTTACCTTTTTCCCAATCCTTCCCTGAATACTCTTCTAACGGGAACAAGGGGAGTCTTGCATTCAACGTCAGTCGCCATTCAAACAGTTACCACCTCAACAATAACAATTCTCTTTTAGACACTCCTGTCTTTCAGCGACTACTTGGACAGTAGAACTCTGAAGTTATGAATAACCAATTTTACATAAAGTTACCCAGTGACAGTTCCGTGGAGGTGTTTCGCAAAAACACATTATGCTGTTTCATCGCTAAATTACCTCAGGCTATCCAGTTGGATCACGAAGCCCGTTGGGAAGTGATTTTGGTTGAAATGATTCACCCTATACAAATCTTAGACATCACTGAAAATCAAAACACGTTTGGTGTCGAAGTTTATGACGACCAAGTGCAAAACTACTTGAATTACACATGTAAATTATCATATAAAAACACAGAATCCCCGAACTAAACAGACCACCTATCACTTGACCATTCCTGCAGATAATTAATTTAGTGGTCAACATCTGGTGAACACGATTTCTGCCAGGTTCAATACTGTGTTTGACAAAGCCTTAGACAAAAAGCCTGTCACCATTGAATACCATAAAGTGGCTGGTTACCTGCTGATGAAATTTAAGGAGAGAAAAGTGGTGTCCATTAAATTTTGTCCTGAATCGTTTATCATTTTGGGTGGGGACGTCAATATGCTCATGGATGGACCCGTACCATCCATTTACGACATGTCTTTTGCCTCGTATTTTCGATTCCCTGTAGAACTGAACCAAGGACTCAATTATATATATGTGTACTCCGATGTGGTGGAGTATAACGTGGTGGGGTACACCTCCGCACCGTTACTGCGTGTCATTCCTTTCAAAGTGGATTATGTCATATCCGCTGAGAAAGAATGTGGAAAAACCTATCGCGCTCACCGCGAATTTGTACATCCTCATCATTTACCCGTCAGTGAGTGTATTTCGATAGTGTCAACATTACTATAAAAGGAGATCTGGGACAAAGTATTTCATTCACCAAAGGGAAAGTCACTGTGAAACACCGTTTTTGAAAACGATTCGCTAACGATTTGTAAGTCCTGTTTCATGTGAACTGAGGAGTCGCTTGACAGCGAGGTAACGGTTTAGGAGATTTGTTGAAATCGGCCTTTCGTTCGGTGGCTCCTGTTTTGAAACCGATGGTGACACAATGAATGCACGCCTTGTAAGATGCCGCTTTGATGCAAGGCAAAGAATTTATCCAAAATGTCATCACTGACAAACAAACCCAAAATATACCTTCTTGAGAGCAGGCAAACATGTCTTCCTTCAAACGGGCAAAGACATTTTGCGCCGACGAGAAAAGTATATAAATGCCCCGGACGCTGCGAAGCTAGGCATTTCTGCTTCCCTGACGCCACAGCAAGGACAAGGCAGAATGAGACGACAACGAAGACACCCCACTAGAGATCTTCGCACTCTCAGAGCTAGAAACACCAAGACAAGAAGAACCGTCGGAGACGTAAACGTTTCTGATTATTTAAATCACAGATAGAAAGAACGAAAATGTTGCGCATGTTCCAAGTTGGAACTGGATCTGTTTGCCATGCCACGCACTATAATGACGTTTCAAGAATCCCAATGGGTCGAAATTTATCCCGTCTCCTCTTTGTCGGATTCAGCTCTCATCGAGTTTGAAATCAAAGGACAGCCCGAAGATTACATCGATCTGAATAGCAGTTACTTGTACCTGAAACTCAAAATGAATCAAAACGGACAACACCAATCCGGGAGATGATGCCAGAGTAGCTCCCGTCAACAATTTCATGCATTCCTTGTTCAGCGAAGTGGATTTGCACTTGAATAACAAACTGGTCAGCAGTAGCATGGATACTTACCCTTAACGAGCGTACCTGGAAAATCTCTTGACGTACAGAAAAGAGGAGAAGAACACTCATCTGGATGCTTGTGTGGTATGGAAACCTGATACTACAGGTTAGGACAAGTTTAACGACAGAGCGCTGACAGCAGATGACGATCCTCACAATGTGGGTTTTAAAGACCGTCGAAACAAAATCCGTAGTTTGGAGCTGATGGATGGTTTGCATTTGGACATGTGGTTGCACGACAACTATTTGCTCAATGGCGTGGATATACACCTGAGACTAAATTTCAGCAGTGTCGCTTTCCATTTGATGGCTCATGCCAACGAGTACAAAACCATCATCCAAGAAGCCAGACTTTACGTGCGCCGCGTGGAAGTGTTACCTAAAGCGGGAAACGACATCAGTCACACATTGAGCAGAACAACTGCCAAGTATCCGATACGTATGGGTGAGTGACATGGCAAATAGATTCATATCCGACTTGGAAAAAGCGCAAGACTCTTGGTACATCATTTTCTTTCTCTCTGTGATTTAATAATCAAAAACGTCTATGTCTCGGACGGTTTTTCTTTTCTGTCTTTCTGGCTCTTTGGGTGTGAAGTCCTCTGAAGGGTTGGTTTCGTCGTCTCTTTCTGCCTTGTCCTTGCTGTATCGTCAGGGAAGCTGGAATGCCTGACTCGGCAGCGTCCGGGTCATTTATAGGAGTTTCTCGTCGGCCCAAAATATCTTTCCCCGTTTGAAGCAAGACATTTTCGCCTGCTCTCAAGAATGCTTCTTTGTGATTTTGTTTGTCAATGATGACATTTTGGAGAAATTCTTTACCTTGCATCAACGCGGCATCTTTCAAGGCAATTCCCGTGTCACCATCGGTTTCAAAAAGGGAGCCACCGAACGAAAGGCTGATTTCAGCATATCTCCTAAACCATATCCTTTCTGCCGAGCGACTCCTTGGTATCCAGGATACATGGCTGACACGGTTTTAGATTAATCGTTTTCGAAAATGGAGTTTCACTGTGACTTTCCCTTTTGTAAATGGAATAATTTCTCCCAGATCTCCTTTTACAGCAATGTTGACAGTGCCGAAATACAACTTACTGAAGGGCAAGTAGTGAAGATGTAAAAATTCGCGGTGAACGTGATAGGTGTTTCCACCTTCCTCGTCAGCGTTCGTGGCAGTTTCCACTTTGAAAGGAATGACACACAGTAACGGTACGGAGGTGTGTCCCACCACGTTGTACTCCACCACATCGGAGTACACAAAGATCAGATTCAGTCCTTGATTCATTTCTACAGGGAATCGAAGATATTTCGCAAAATCCAAATTGCCGGTAACGGCTGGTATTTCGTTTTTAATATTGATCAACTTGGGATCTCCACCCAAAATGTCATACAATTCAGGACAAAATGTAATGACCAATACTTTGTCCTCTGAAAATTTGATTAGTAGGCGACGAGCTATTTTATGGTATTCGAGGGTGACACTTTTCTGGTTTTCTCCAAGGCTTTGCCAAACATGGTATTGAATTTGGTAGCAATCGTGTTCACCAAATGTTGACCGCTATAATAATAGCCTGCAGGAATGGTCAACAGACAGGTGAACCGTTTAGTTTTGGGGTCTTGTGTTTTCATAGTCATCTGCAGTGGTGCGTTCATCCAACTTTTGTTGCACTTGTTCTTCATGAACTCCCACCGTAAAAGTGTTTTGATTTGGAAGGATATTTAGGATTTGTGTAGGGTGAATCTTTTCCACTAAAGCCACTTCTCAACGGGCTTCGTGATCCAATTGGATAGCCTGCGGTAATTTTGCCGTGTAACAGCATAAGGTGTTTTTGGGATACACCTCCATGGAACTGTCACTGGGTAATGTTAGGTAAAATTGGTTGTTCATAATTCCAGAGTTCTAGTGTCCGAGGGGTCGCTGGAAGTCAGAGGAGTGTCTAAAAGAGGATTGTTGTGGTGACTGTTGGAAGGGGGAATTGACGTTGAACGCAAGGCTCCCGTTGTTGTTCCAGTTGGAGGAATATTTCAGGGAGGGATTGGGGAGAAGGTAACCGATGCAACTGCTGAGTAAAATGGTCCACAATTGTTTGTCTCCTTGTTGCAAACTCAAATTGGCAATGGCAACACCGATGACACAATACACTACAAAGATCTGTCAGAAAAAGACGATTTGCGTTTGATGCACACGTTCTCCACACAACACCCATAAGGGTTGCTTTTGTCGATCGGGATTTTCGGTGGTGAAATAATGAATGCCACGTTTCTTCTTTTTGGAAATCTTGGTTCAGAAATTCGGTGCCTTTGTCGGTTTGCCATCGAAGAGGGTGACGCCCACTTTGTTTCAACACCAGTTTTAGGGCTCGCACTAACTCACTGCTCGATTTGGAAGTCAATGGCACGATCCAGGCAAATTTGGATAAGACGTCGATGACACAAAACAAATATTTGTAGCCGGGATTGTAGGTGTCCAAATGAGAGACATCGGATAAATCGGCTTGCCATTGGTGATCGATGCCGTCCACTCCGGTGCGACGTTTGGAAAATTTTCGTCGAATGGGTTTGTGTAAGGTGTACGTGGCTTGTTCTTGTAACCATCGTTGCACTTGAAGTAAACGGACATGTTTCAGTCGAGTTTTGGCAGCACGATACAATTTCTGAACTCGTCCGTAACCAGCAGGATGGGATGGATCGTAGTGAATGCTGGCTAACACCTTCTCCATTTTTAATAGGTTATCCACTCTTCGCTGATGATACTCTGGATGGGACGAGGGGGTGGTTTAGAAACGTCTTTACGTATCCGATGTGCCACAGAAGTAGTAGTCGAGGGTAGTAGTGGTGGTGGTGATGGCGGTAATGGAATGACTTTGGTCTTCTTTTCTTTTCTTCCCTCCGGTTTCCCTTCTTTCTTTCTGACTTCTGTCGAAGAAGGAGTGGACATCATCTTTTTAACCCATGCTTAAATTTCTTCTCGTTGGGGTGTAGGGGAAGGGTCAACAAGGACGCTGCAATCTTACTAGGGATGGGAGCTGCTGACGGTGTTTGAAAGACTTCTCGTGCTTCTTCTTCCTCAGGTATCCACTGGCTACGTCTGTCTTGACTTCTGGGGGTGGCAGTAGTGGTGGAATTTTCATCAGGGTCTTAAAATCTTTCAGAATGGGTTGAGCTGTTTCGTCTAAAGCTTTCTGGTGAAAGAGTTGAAGTCGTTGCAACAGTTGACGGTACCGTTGCGATTTTTCAGTTTCTGACAAATCGCTGCGATCCATCAATGATTTCACTTCGTGTTGTAAATGGGAAATCTCGGTCATATGAGGATTGGGAGGTAAATGTGGGGTCCGTTGTTCTTGCCAACGGTGGTATTCCATCCATCGTTTGTAAGGTACTAAAGCCAGTTTTCGTCCTTCCATCAGATTTCAATGGTCATGTCTGAGATCTTTTGATTCCAGAGGTCCCTTTTATCTTCATGACCCTTTTATCTTGGAGCTATGGCGGGTAAAATATGTCCCAACATGCCCAACATAGGTCTCGCTATTTCATTGGTAAAAAGTCCTAACAGGGGTAAAAGTCCTCCGCGTTGCACCAACATATTTTTGATTGACGAATGGGGATTTTCTGTAGGGCCATTTGGCAAAGAACGTGTCGATGTTTGTCTAAGCATTTTTTCTGGTGGTTAGATATCGTTACTTTCAAGACATTCAGACAACATTCGCTCACGGTATCGATGACGTCTTTGGAGGAGGTTTGAACGAGTTTTGTTTTCGCATGGGTGGAGACGCTTTGGACAGGACGGACAACATGTCCCAATGCTTGACAAAACGATGAGGCAGTCCTTGCCTTTTCTCTCCTTTGGGGATAAAAAAGGATGTCTTTTGGGGGGGTAACATCTGTGTTTGTTGGTTTCGGGGCAGACACCAAAATATACACTAACTTCGATGACTTGGCACACGGCCTTTTATCCATTTTTTTGACTATCGCTTCGTCATAAAGGTGACGATTTGATTTCTAAAGTCACCAAAGGATCCTCCTCTTTGGTGGCTTCTCTTTTTCTTTGGACGAGTGTGTCTTTTCTGGGGGTGACGTCTATGTTTGGCTAAGCTCTTTTTCGGGTGAGGAGACTGTCTTTTTCTTTTTT
Organism: Megalonaias nervosa; assembly: GCA_016617855.1. NCBI lineage: Eukaryota > Metazoa > Mollusca > Bivalvia > Unionida > Unionidae > Megalonaias > Megalonaias nervosa. The sequence continues at coordinate 23,112 of JAECUM010012459.1, read as the reverse complement.
CTTTCTGGTAAGGAGAACGACGATGATAGTGGTGTACATTTCTTTGAGGGAACATCTTTGGTGCACAAAATGCGCCCTTTGTTTTATTTTATTTTATTTTTTTTGTTGAGCTTGTTCTCTCTCCTTCTGGCAAAATTATATACTAACTTATCTGTTAACAAGATAAATCCTCCCCTTTGGTGGCTTCTCTTTGGACGAGTGTGTCTTTACAGGGACAGACGTCAATGCTTGGCTAAGCGTTTTTTTTTTTTTTCGGATGACGTGACTGTCCTTTTCTTTTTCCTTTTTATTTTTGGACAGAAGAACGGCGATGGTGACGGTGTGCACTTCTTTGAGGGGACATATTTGGGAGTTCAGGGGCACAATATCACTGAACCCATCGTTTACCTCGTTTTTTTATGTACTGGAATACGTAGGTACTGATTGTCAGCTCGTCGTATCATTTTCATGTCAGGCATAACACGTCGTGGAGGGGTTCGCAACGGGCGCAATCGGGACAGTTCTTGCTTGGACAAATCCAGTAAACTCTTTAACACACCCGATCTCTCTTGGACTTTGATTTTGGGGGTAGGTACTTTGTGAGCAGAGGCCACTGCCGCTAAAGAGGAAGAGGGTGTCACCACCAGAGGAGACGTTTTTTGGAGACACGGGATTCTTATGTTTCATCAAATTAGGAAAGACACGTGTCAAATCGGGTTTGGCAGGCATCACCTGCAACGGAGAAGTGGAGGAACCTGAGGCTACTGGATACGTGGTCACTATTGCGGTAGGTCGTGGTTTGAGAAAGTAAGGTTGCGTCCTGGCGGCAGTGCCTCTCTTGTGGGGAGAAGCTGTTTTATTTGGGCTTTTCTTTTTCTTTTTCTGTGGTTGTGACCTGGTCTTGACACCGTTGCTCTTTTTCTTCTTTTTCTCGGTACGTCGGGGAGTGACATTTTCCCTGGGAAGAACTTTGGGAGGATTGAGATCTAATTATAAGAGAGAGCATATGTTGACACATTCTAGAGAACTGCTACCTCCAAGTTTCAAAATGATATGCTTTTTGGTTTGAGTGTCGACGCTAGGATCGGCCAGTTGCGTCAATGCTACTTTGTTGATATTACGTCAAAAAGTTTGGTTTGATTTGGAATGTGATTGATGAATTGCAGTAATTGCCTTTCTGTCACCGTAAACCATCGTAAGACTTTTCTGAGACTGGCTTCTAAGACACGAGCACGTACTTGTAGATTTTTTCGCGACTGATGCTGTACAAGGCACGAATCAATTTGACGGGAAGATGAGACTGAAGGGACGCCATGTTGATGTGTAAGACAGACCCAAAGTGACCGAGGTTTTGATAGATTTTTTTATTTTTTTTCGGATTGTTGTTGTTGTTAAGTCGACAACCGGGAGGTGTACACGACAAGACCTCCGTCTTGGCACCAGTGGTGAAACAGATGTGTACGATATCGTAAATAATCGGGGTTGGTTGGTTTTAAATCCACGAGTAAATAAGCGTGTGGGATTTGAATTACATCTCCGTACGCATGAGTCGGCCAAGTCTTCCCTAGCTGTTTGGCTATGACTTGCAATTGCGGTTTATCTCTAGGTCTTTTAAACAAGACCACGTAATGAGCATTGAGACTGATGGTGCGATGGGCTTTACTTTGTGGAAACACATTTTGAGTGATGTAAATGACACTGGCATTATGATGATACCCTTTGCGCGTAAACCACAGTTTAATTTCTTCTTCGTCTTCTCCTAACATGTCGTCGAAGATGACCACATGGGTTTGACTGGGGTCAGACACGATTCCGCCGTCTTCGTTAGGAATACCTTCCACAAAGACAATGGAATCGCCTTGACGTTCTCGCAGAAGTCTGTACGCCGATTGCCACTGTTTGTAACACCACACGATTCGCTGAGGTGGACGATCGATCATATGTTTATTTTCGATCAAACGTTTGACAAATTCGGCTTTTCCTGAACCGCTAGGTCCAGCAATGAGCATGTTAAAGGGATGCATAAGATACAAGGCCTCCCAACTCGCATGATCTAAGTGTTCGTCGATGACGTTTAAAGTGGAGGAAGAAGGAGAAGAGGCAGTAGAGGTAGCCATAGTACTGTAAGGAATGTCCCTTTTGACACGAAGACATACAAGACAAGAGGTTTTTGTTTATACTTTTTACTTTTTATACTTTTTTTCAGGACACATTTATTGCCATCTTTAAAAGTGAACAACATGAAAGACAAAATTGCATAAAAGCTAAATGGTTAAGTACATGAATAAAAGATATATCAAAACGATCATAGTGGAATATAAACAAGTCTCTGTCCAACATTTCTGGTGACCAAGATGTGGTGTCGTAGGGACAGTGTGTAATGCTCTTAGAGTCACTACACTGGCACAGTCACACAGGGGTCCTCCCAGAATGGTCGTTCGGTGATGTCAATGACAGTTCTGTCCTGTCTTGAAGGGAGTGGTTCTTCTTCTTCTGCTACCGTCACTAACACAGGTTTAAACGTTACTTTTGTCACTGAACGGTTTAAGTTTTTAGGATGACAAATCTTGGGCATAGTGTGCCACTTCTTTTGTCCAATCCTCGAAACCCCAACATTTCCAGTGACGTACATCTTTCCAGTAAGGGTGTAAGTCACAAGCTACACAGACATCATCGTACACATCTTCAGTACCTAAAAGTATCTTTCTTTCCTGTAGAGGTCGAGAAGTATCGAGATGAAAGCGCAAAGCATTTAACATAATGAGTCTCTAGTGTACATTTAAAGGGACCACTTTGATGTTTTGGGGGGTATGTACTGTTCGTAAAGAGTCCACAAGGAATCGGCCGGTAAACTAAATCCCAGAAAGCAAGTCACAAAGACACACACCACACGTCGACCCCAATTCAGTGGACACAGTCCTTGTACAATGCAGTGGTAATCCTCCACCGTTTGAATATTGTCATTTATTTTCTTCCACGGAATCTGTTGTATCACGAATGATAAAGGTCGTTGCATGGTAGTCCATTTTTATATCCTCTTTGGTGTAAGATAATAAGTGTTCTTTTCGAACAGCATCGGTTTTATTTTAGTACCGCACCAAAAATGTTTAGTCACTAACTCACATACCACTTGTTGTTCAGAAGTTTCCTCTTGAAACCAGATTTGTTGTTGCAAATGATTTTGGTAATTCTCTAACTTGTCTTTTAGAATTCGGTGTATTAGTATCAACTTGTAAGCAGAAAGAGTGGATCCAAAACTTTATGAACCTCACGTGGTTCATCAATGTCTGACCAATGGAACTCTTTCACAAGAATCATTCCTCTTATATCATTCAGGTACCAGTGAGTCAAACATCGGTGACGTAACGGATGCAACTTTTCTTTGCGTTTCACTTGTATTTTGACCAATTGTCGGTAAATGTGTTCTTTCAACTCCACAGGGAAACCACGAATGTTCTGTTTTAAAGTATAAATGACCATGTCAGTCAAACACTTCTCCTAGAGCGAAAGTAACGGATGTAGTAAATAATTTCTGGCCACTGCTATTCCAGGAAACGTCAAGAAAGCCATTAAAATCTTCTAATGTAAATGGTCTAAAGCGGTATATTCGGAAGAACGCACATATGATCCAGACTTGTTTGTTGACTTTAGTCAATTTCCCCTTGTTAATTTCTCGACACAAAAGTTCCTCAGTCACCAGTTGAGATTTTGCTCTGACAAGTCCCTGCCAAATGTCTTTGTAGATCTTCTCGTGCGATTCATTTGGTAATCTTTGAATATTGTTTTTCAAATGGGGTTTAAATACTTGTCTAGGTGTTGTCCAACGTTTGACTCCTAGCCAAGCTAGTTTCTTAAACGACATGGGATGCCACTTCAATGACGAGGTCCCACTAAAGGTAGGTAGTGACAATCCGGAGACCATCGAGCATGCTCCAGGTAAACGGAATCTGTCTGTTCCCACTCGTGAAGTGACACACCGAAACTGAAGCACTTGACTTTAACCTCTTCGCCCAAGTAGATAAATCCGTATCTGGCTAATTCTTCGGGGGAAGGTCCTCCCAGATATTTAGGCCATTTTCCTTGGAAGGTTTGGAATCGACATTCAAAGTCGCAGTATTCAGGCAAATGCATTGGGAACGAATATTCGTCTTTCACAGGTTCATTTCGAAGAGGGTATGGTGAAATAAGCAGGAGTTTGCTCGGTTTTGGTAGCCGCATAATTATATAATGATGACATCCACCATGAAAGCCAGTAAAGTGAAAAGGTGTACGATGACGAGTGGCATTGTTTTCGCATCCATCAGGTTTGACTCGCACAACAACACTTCCCATGATAGGTGTAGTCACAGCAAAGTTCCCATGATGTGGTACTGAATCGCTGAGGTCACAATACGGCATCCTTATCATCGCAAGGCACAGCATCGCACTTCACTGGAGAATCACCGAACTTGAATTGTGCCTGTCTGAACTTCATTTGTGCTTCTCTGAAAGGATACATCTTTCTCGCTTGGTCTTAGCAGTTACAATCAACTATCGGTCTTGGACGTTGTCCCTTTTTATATGCTGACCAATATCAATATGTCCATAAGGTAAAGTGAAGTGGTTGGGAAGTCGCATTCGCTTCTGGTAGACGATTTGATACACTTTCTCCAAGGGCCGACTGACGATTTGTTGTGTGGGTAAACGTACAATTTTGAGCGGTTCCTAAGTGATCACTTTACAGATTCCATCCTCTCCAGACTGCAAGGCTTCTTTCAATGCCCCAAAGTTCACCACTTGACTGGTGCGATAATTGAGAGTCTATCCTTTCACTTTACACTCGAGGTGTACTTCTCCTTGTGGGTTCCGGCGTTCGTAGCAGTACATTTTAGGACCACGACCAGCAAAACTTAGAATGTTGTCATTGGGATGCTCATCTGTCCAGGCTCCTAAACGGTCTCCTTCGATGACAGGGTGACAGTGACTCAGGCGATCGATATAGATGCAACTGTAGGTGTCAAAATACAGTATACGATCTCCTAACAGTTCTAATGCTTCGTACAGTTTTAGGCGAGCATGGGCTGTCACGTAAGCCGCAATGATGACATTTCCAAATTCATCGGCTTCTACAAAGCCCAGTTCTTCTTCGTAATTGACTAAGATCAAGTCCTCACGAACGCCGTCCACGTGTTTCATGTATTTAGTTTTGTCGTGAATCATCTGGAAGTAGCGGGAAGGTTCTGTCAAATACTCCGTCTGGGTAAACACGGTCGTTGTGCTATTTTGCCCCACAAACAAAATTCAACATCACATTGGCAAACGATCGCCTTTCTTCGTTTTTCTTGATGTAGTCTAAAGCGATGTCTTCCTGCTCCCAGTATTTCTCTTTGAATTTATTTTGGCTTTCCGGAGTCTGGCACCGAGAAGGATAGCCACTGGCTTCTTGTTTCAGTTTTAAACAGGCATTTACGTTGTCTATGAAAATTCCATTCTGAATCTCGTCGCCCTTGTGGTATTTTTCTGTCTTGGGAAAGGCGGGTTCTTCCTGAGTGTGCTGACAAGGTCGGTCTTGGTTACACGTTTCCGCACAAGTACGACACAAGGGAAACATCAGTTTTCCTTGGCAATGGTGAGGCAAAACGGGATGGTACACTTTCGGGGGAGGCAAGACTTTGCATTTGATCAATACTTCGTATTGTCGAATGTTGTCCAGGTCGATACGTTCCGGCAGCAACTGCGGGTGCCCTGCTGGAAAGTGACAATAGTTGCACACGTAAGGATACAGCGAACAGACGTCCAAGTATTTGATTTATTCTCCTTTCTCCTGGTCTGCTTGGTACAGCAAACATGTGGCATTTGTCCATCTTCCGTACAAGCTGTCCCTCGGGTTCAGTGGGTCCACCAGTTTGTAACTTTCCTTGATGCGATTAAACTCGTGATCGGTTTTCAATCGGTGATCGTACTCGTGTTCCCACATTTCCACAACTTTGTATCCTTGCTGTTCTAACTTCAGTCGCCGCTGACAAGTAGCTTCGTACAAGTCTTCCATGGTCCGTTTTAAAGAAAGGCTTTTAGTGTCACTTTGAGGGTAAAAGATGGGACATCCGTGAAATAATTACCCGTTAAACTCGTACATCTTAGGGTTTTCTAACTCCGAACCATCCACCGAATACCTTCCGATGGTCTTTTCGCCTCCTCCGTTGCGAGCGTGTTGGATCCGATTGTCAAAACGTTTTCCAGGCTCTTTTCCATTCTGTTGTGTCGTTCTTGTCGGCATACGTTCGTCCCACCACGAAAAAACACATCTTGTCTTGAGGGTTGCTAATTTGAACGATGATGCGCTTGATGCTGCGAAGGTCGTCTACCATTAACACCTTTTTGCTTCCCGACCCTTGGGGAAGAGACACGTGGGTCATGAACAGTGTCGCTTTTCCATCGGTGATTTGAAAAATGTCGTTGGATTATTGCATGTATTGAATCTTGTTGATGAATTTGGAAGGTGTCAATTCTGCTGGACTGCTAAACTCGATCCAAACGGGGGACTTCAAACTGTCGTGATGAATTGAAAGTCTCAAGCGATCGTCTTCTTTGGCTTCACATTGCTGTTTCCGTGTGGTTAACAAAAAATCGCACACATCGGTGATGGACCCATCTGCTTTCTCCAGTGGTACGTCGGACATAAAATCTTTAAACTTCACCTTGTACGTGTAGGCCGTGGTTCTAAATTTTCAAGAGGAGCGTTTGTCAGTTTCTCGAATGTGAAATTACTTTTCAGGGTTTACTGGTGATGGTGAACTTTGGTTAGGTCTAGAATCTCTGGGTCTGGATTCTAGATATGGTGTGCTTTATCTTCTCTTCCAGTCTGTGTGGATAGTAAATATGGTGTGTTTTATGCGCTCGCGTACGTTTGTGTGGATAGTAGATATGGTGTGTTGTATGCTTCGCGTCCGTTTGTGTGGACAGTATATATGGGTGTGTTTTTCTTCTCTTCCCTTCTGTGTGGATAGTACATATGATGTGTTTTATACATTCGCGTCCGTTTGTGTGGATAGTATATATGGTGTGTTTTATGCGGTCGTGTTCGTTTGTGTGAATAGTAGATATGGTGTGTTTTATGCGTTCGTGTCCGTTTGTGTGGATAGTATATAGAGTGTGTTTTATGCATTCGCGTACGTTTGTGTGGATAGTAGATATGGTGTGTTTTATACATTCGCGTGCGTTTGTGTGGATAGTAGAGTGTGTGTTTTTCTTCTCTTCCCTTCTGTGTGGATAGTATATATGGTGTGTTGTATGCGTTCGCGTATGTTTGCGTGGATAGTATGTAATGTGTGATGTGAGTGTAAAGGATGTTTTTCTTCACGTCCGTGCTTCACATATATAACGCGGAGCGTTCGTCAGTCTGGCTTCCCAACGTTGACTAGTCAACACAGCATGGACTTGTTCAACAAACTGAAAGACAGTTATTACTGGATAGTTGATGCAGCATATGTGGTGGAAAGACTTGGAAAGGAAAGGAGATATCCAGTTACGAAAGACTTTGTGACTAGTCAAGTCACCAGCCTGAAAGTAGCCAAGGATCAAGTGCTAGGTATGGCAGAGGAGCAAGTAGAAAAATTAAGAGGCTTCATCCATCATAAATATATGAGAGAAGGGGACCTTGAAGGAGGCCCTTGATAATGTCATCCAAGTGAGGTGCTTTATGAAAGACAATGTCACCGAGTGGTCTTTTGTCCTGTGGGGACTAGACCAGTTAAAGAAAGCTCAAGACATGATGAGAAAGGTAATGGAAGAAGAGGTAAAGAATATCAAAGAGACCTGGGCAAAAGAGAAAAAGGAAAAGGAAAACAGAAAGATAAAAGAAGAGTTTGAGAGACTGAACAACAACTGGATAAAATGCAAGAAGAAAATATATCTATGGGACATCCTGACTGGATGCCAGAGAAGGAAAAGAGGAAGAAAGGTATCATACAGAAAGTGAGAAACTGGTGGAAGAGCTGGAGAAAATAGAAGAAGAACCAATGGCACTTTTCAGGGCCACTTCATATGCCTCGAAAAGATTTATTCTTTCTTGCCTATATATATGTGTTGTATGTCTCTGTCTCTTTTGTGTTTGTCCCTACCTAAAGTAGCCGCGCGTATTTAGGTCAGCCACTTGCAACATTGTTGAAAGTGTCCAGTACCTTGACGTCATCCCACCTGTTCCATTTCTTTTGTCCGTATACAGGCCGAGGGTTTCGATTTTGTCCGTATAAATCTTGTCCGTATATCCCCCAGGGGTGTATGTAATGTTGATTCCCTTCGTCCATGTATCGTCCCCCCCCCCCTTCACTACTAACGGAACACACATGAGGCTAGCACAATATAAACATGAATGCATATATGCACACTTGCATCGGTACGTTGATGCATAGGTGTCAGCAACATACCTACTTACCTTCCTTCATACATACATGCAGGCATACACACATACATACACACATCCATACATACATCCATACATACATACATACATCCATACATACATACATACATACATAGAGCTGAAGATCACTAATTTACATTAAGCACACGAGAGTAACATGTCTTTATAACCTCCACCACAGTTTGCTATTTAAAATGGAAGACATATCAGTTTCGTACACCTAGAGAGGGTCACCTTGCTCATAAAGGAAGTACAAATAAATACATGAAACATGTTAAACTAACCGCGCCACATAACCGTTCACATTCAAACGTCTTTGGCACTAAATGACATTATTTCACACTGACACAAAAAAAATATTTATACGCTTTGTGATTCTGAGCATGTTCAAATATTTCAAAACCAGTTTTTTGAACAGGATTTATGCTGCGAAGTGATGTGCTTAAGCTATCATTTTATATGTTTCATTCTTGGCTGGAATAATGTGAGTTCACATAAAGATTCCTCTTTTACATCTAGATAAGTTTGTTTCCCTTAGGTGTGCATATCCTTATTCAAACATTCGTGTCAAACAATGGCAAATGACACCCAGCTCCAGTTTTGTTTTCTGTAATACGTGTCATTCGCATGGAGTGTATTGACAGTCAATTATTTAAACTTGGTATTACTAGAACGATCTCTGTAAATAATCTTTGCTGATTCTATACATTGTTATTGTGTGGTGAATTTATTTTCACGTATGCTTTTGTAATACTCATTATCAGGAGTTATGTATTTTGCACCAAGTTTTATATGTCTGAAACATCATTGATACTCTTTTTACATTGATCTTATAATTAATAAAACCAGTTCAATACTACCGAATTAGAGTCGCAGCAATAACCAGGAGTTAAGTGCATAAACTGTGCAAGTTTCTAAAAGTAAAACGAAACAGGAAAAATAAACGAGTGACTCCTATTGGTAATATATCATCTTAGAGTCAGAGGAGAGTTTGGTGGAACCTAACTACAAGAAAACAAGAACAACTACTACATCTACCGCCAACAGCAAAAAAACATTGCTGCTATAGATACTATGTTCTATGACTAATATAACTACAGGGGCAACTACTACTTTAGTTAGCTGCTGACCCCCCAACCCCCCCAAAAAAACAATACAAACACTACTTCGCCCACAAGCACTCCTACAACTGCATTTATTTTACAGCTACTACGGCTGCGACTAGTGCTACTATTGCCAAAGTTACTTCTCTCATTTTAATAGCGAATAAATTACAACACTTTTACTAAATGAAACTCCTTTTCCAGCGGCTGCTACAGTTATATAATTATTACTACAGAAAATATTGTTTTTAACCTTCTTAGGACAAACAGTTTGTTCTTAGAATGTTTCAGTTCACCTGCAAAATTCCTAATTAGTATTTATTCCAATATTTTAAACGCTCGCTTGCTACAACGTTCAATTGGTCATAACCTTTGATCTGTGTAGTCAGTATTGGAAATTCGATCAGTTATTACCTGAAGCCAGGTAAACAATGCTGTCCGTTAAAAGCAAAGTCATGAAAATAACAACCTCATTCATAATCGGTAATTTAGGAATATAGCTTAATAGTATACTGCAATGAAAGCATAAAAGGGAGATGTATTTGTTTTGCGAATTGCTGACTATATATTTTTAAATAGTTCTGTATCTTTATGTTGAATAAAAACGTACAGCTGACAGTGACTTACATGATATTCCTTTTTCATAAAATATCATAAAGATATCAAAAAGCAAAGTCTGAAATAAATTTTAAAAAATACAGATAACTACTGGATTCTTCTGTGGTTAAATTATCTAGCAGACATGTTTCCCCATCAGTGATTTTTTTTATATGTATTGGCTGGACATATGCACGTGTGTCAATACTGCTTTATTGTTGTTTCATAATAATATGTATTTCTGCAAGCATAAGCTGGTTGGAAATTTAATTACCATTGCATGCAAATACATTCTTCTATCAGTTATCATACAAGCATACCTTGTTCACTACATGTTGTCTATCTTCATCGACATGTAGTCCAATTTGAACGTGTACATAAACATTTGGATGAAGAAAACCCAATAAGTTTGGATGTATCGTTTCTCATTTAAACCGTTTTCAATTTCGAAATCGCTGTGTATAAAGAATCATTATTGTACCATTATTATTATTACCACCACCACCAGTCCTATCACTATATCTGTCCATGTTAATTCTACCCTAATGTTTGCTTAATTACTTCTCTTTAAGCTGATATTATCTATTATTGAAACCGTTATTTTCTATACTAAGGCATAACACAACCGTAACACATTACTACCTCATAGTGTCGTACGATTCAACTTCAAATACTTTGCCACGACACAACTCCTTGAACAAAAATAAGACAATAAGAATAAATAGAACCCCATCACCAACATCTACTTCTTCGCATTCTGCTCTTCCTATTAGTAGCAATAATATTGCAATTACTACTACTGTTACTACTACTACTGCTACTACTACAGCTGCTTCTGCTACTGCTAATACAACTTGTTCCGCCTAAATTACGACTGCTAATTCAACAACAGCAACAATAACAACAGCTACTACAACAACTCCTAACAGTGCTTCAAGAACTAAATGTACTGTATCTTAATCTTATTCCAATAGCATGGTTACTATGACCACCAATAGCAGTTTTCCTATTACTGAAGTTACTATTACGACTATTACTAATCTTGTTCTTATATTCCTCCTTCTTCTTCCACTACAAATGCTATTGCCATCAACAGTCCTAGCACTAGATTCGTCCCTATTTTTAACTTGCAGGTACATTTGCTCAGATGATTAGAAAAAATTAGCTTTTCACAACCACCACTGCCAATGCGCGTCACGTAAATGTTCTGTGCAGATGTGCAGATTTTGAGAAACTAACCAAGCCAGTTGAATGATCTGCAGGCAATACGGATGAAAGATGCACGAATGAAATAGCTGAGTTGGCCCCATTTAGCTTTCGCTACAAAATTGTTCGCTCTAGAGACATTTCCACTGAACCAGTCTTACGCCGTGAACAAGATGTAGTTGCCACTTTCATTCAGTGTCTTGAACATAATAAGGATGAAATCCCGGTGCTAGGGCAATTCGGAGCAGGACAATTCGGCGCGGACAATTCGGAGCGGACATTTCGGAGCGGACAATTCGGAGCGGACAAATGGGAGCAGGATATTTAAAACATTTTATATCCCACCGTAATTCCGTATTGTTAACTAGTGGCTCCGTAACAAAAGCGCACGGACAAAAGCGTGCCGACATATGAGCGCAATGCAAAACAACCTCGACAAAAGGACGCGCGACAAAACCGCGCAGGTATAAATTAAGTTAAAGTAAACAATGTGTGTGGTATTCAATAATCCAAAGCCAAGACCATTATTCGCATTCCAATTCTAACTAACTGTAGCCCGCGATAAAAAAAAAATTTACTTTCATGTTTTCAGATGAAATAATTATAATTAACTTTAACTGACTGCCGATTATTTTCCAAAGACAAAGGGATCGCATACAACATTAGCATTTAGAGTAATTAACTCAGTAAATGTTAGTTGAACCATTTGAACGTGTTAAAATTACGATTATTATTTCTTATTATTTGTAATATTTGGTCTTACATAGAAGAACTATAGGCTAAGTACTCAGAAAACTATTTTAAAAGTGATGTTTTTTGTTATTTACATCTTTCACAGAGTGCATGTCGGCGCTCTTTTGCTCCGAATTCTCCGCTCCGAATTACCCGTTTTTTGGTCCTGAATTGTCCGCTCCGAATTGCCCTGCGCCGAATTGTCTGCGCCGAATTGTCTGCGCCGAATTGTCCGGCACCGAATTGTCCGGTTACCGAAATCCCGGATTATGTTCGTTATGATGTTGAGATCTTAATGAACAGAGACGTCCTCAAGGCCTTACAGGAAACCACGGTCTGCCACATTTGCTTCAAGACGCTCGCTCAAGGAAAAGTGGCGTCAATAGCAACAACGGATAAGGTTCAAGACCACTGTTGTTGCCGGTAAGTAAGACGGCGCTGCGCACAGAACATGTAACATCATCTGCAGTTATTCACAGAAAAATGAGTCAGTTGTGCTTCAAAAATTAATAGGCACCTTTTCATGGGAACTATCGGAAAAGCCTCGTGTCGTAAAATCGTTGGTATTTCAAACAACACAGAAAAATGTTCTAACTTCTCACTCGTTAAGATACAGTTTATGAACTACAGCCTGGGAAGAAAAACTGCAGATGAGTCATTGCAAGCAACAGAAATGCAGACTAAGTGTATTGATAACACTGACCTGCTTATATGCAGCAACTTTTACGAATATAACTACATGACGTGTCTGAAGCATTACCCGACAACTCGCAAGAAAAGTACGCAATCGATCTCTCGTGCACTTAAACTAAATAGGACTCTTTATTATAACTTACAGGTACTTGCATCAAGCTTGTCTCATACATCGATATGCACATATTCGTTTAGAAGCATATCCGTTTTGCCATTGCAGTGATGTTCCGGCGCCATCTTAAAGCGAACAACAAAATGTGCCCAGACAAAGTAAACGGAAATCGAGCAAGCTGATATTGTTAGTATGCAAAGAGGTAGAATCTATCAAGTGAGAGAGTAAAGTAGGTCAACCCTCCAGCACTCGAAACCATTTGCACCTATGCGGTCGAAAGTGCTACCGATGAAATCACGTATCCCGAGTAGCTTCATGACACGGATAGTTTTCAGCGGTTGCCCTTGAGAAAAATAAAGTTCAAGAGGATTAGCTTAGCGATTATCAACATGATTTAGAGAACAAACTAGAGGGTACGTTAGCACGTTTTACCGCGTCAAAGAGTTTTACTAAAGAGCGTGGATGCATACCGTTAAACCAAGATTCACGAACTAAGGCGAAGTCAGAGTTCGAGAAAGATTTCTTGTAAAAAACTGATAAACAACTCTGTCCTTGGAAAGACTATGAAAAACCGACAGAAGCAGATTAAGGTTAATTTTGTGAGGATTGTAGACGAGGAAGACAAGCTGAGACACTTGATTGCCGTCTCAGTGTTTCAGTCATAGAAAAGTTTTTGGTCTTGTATATTTCCTCAAATGCCAACCTGAAGATCAACCGCCCCATCTACACGAGGCAGGTAAAATTTGACCTGAGCAAAATCCCGTGGTACGATTTCTACTAAAATTAGCTTAAAACGTTGTGCAGTGTAAAGGAGTACCTGCTGTATAGTGATACTAACAGCTTGCTGCTGAGCACTGAGACTAAATATGCATACCGCGATATTGCTTAAAATGTTAAGGAGCATTGGCTTTCCAAATAGGCGAATACAGTTGTCATACGCCAGCTTAATGATGAATGCAATAGGGAGTCCATAGCAAAGATTATTGGTCTCGTATCTAAAAAATATCCTCTGTAGTGAACGCTGACATCACAGAAAAACGGGGGACCAAGGCCATTGCAATTGCATTTGTAAAAGCCAACCTTAGGCGTGGAGTGCCTAGAGAAGAAAGTATCTTTGGTACACAATCACAGTAAACCGCATCGCCCACCTCAAAACGCGTACTGGAATGTCTCTCGCTGAAACTTCCTGTGTAGCAGAACCAAGAGCTTGGCATGGTCCACTACACTAGGGGTTGAGAATTAAACTGCAGCCTTTTGACGTTGCATAGTGCTGGTAAGTACATTTGCCAGATGGCATACATGTAGATCCATGGCGATATAAAGGCTAGCAACATTAGTATGCAACAAGGTCGACGGATAAGAGAACATTGACGAAAAAAAAAATTATTTCATAGTTTTGCAGCTCAAATTCAAAATGCAGAAAACTTAAACTCGTTCCTTTCATACATCACCTTGCATTCTCCGCGCAACCAGGATTCGGCCTCTTAGTCAGATATGAAGAGAACCTGCTCATTAAAGTAATCAAGATGCTGTTTGTGCTTTTATTCACACCCAGCCTGCGCAAACTGGAGGTCCTCCATATGTATGCTGTGGCAGGCTTATTCCGTGTAGGCCCCATTTGTTTTTATTGTAGATAAAGGATGTATGATCCAGTGAAGGGAAGGTAATTACAATGGTGTTGCCCACTATGAGGGCAAGTGTGTCGTCCAATGTGTGCGCCTGCAAGACAAAAATTAGGCACACATCATAACATTAGGACGAATTATGCTTTGTTTTGTGTCTTGATAATGTGCGCCATGGTGACTATGCACCATCTTCAAAATCAAGTTTACCCAGGTCGACTAGTTACATGTGTGTTACTTAGTAATCTTCAAACACCCATCAGGAATGCCATATACTACGGATCCGAGGAAAAAGAGGTTTATGGGTCCTTGGCCTACGGCGGTGTAGACATCTTGCAACTGCGTTCCGCGCTTAACAAGATAAGGTCGGTTGATTTTTTTTTACAAGCACACTATTATTGGATATGAGATGGAATTGGTATATGTCTCATAGATGCTACTAGTACCTTCGATGGAGTAGTTCCGACTTGCCCCCAGATGATGCTTCTCGTACTTATTCTTACTGCTCTTGCACCTGCACTGCAAGATCAATCACTTGTGTTTATATCTTTTACACGAGCGGAGATGTGGCATAACAAAAGTATTGCACATCAACTAGGCCGCCCCATATAACATAAGATAGCATCGCCGCTTGATGCAGCTGCCCCTTTGCTCCTGAGATTGTCGTTTTGTCGGGTGGTATGCTTTTCAGTAGTTCCCTCTTGTTTCTCATCGCGGCGTTAATTCATTATCTTGTCAATTCCTTGACAGGCAGCAAATCTACCTGTGCGTTTAACCTTGATGACTTCTCTGACATCATGCCATAGAAGTTCTCGCTGTTACCAATGCGTTATATAGGTTAAAGCCCGAACTGGTATATAGTGATGATTGTGGAATAGAAAATATGATCTCACAACATTACATAAATCATTGGAATTCTAGTGGGTCTGTGGTCAGTAATATGTTGAAAAGACCTCTGCTAGCTGCTCTGGTTCAATGATTTCATCCAGCTAGTACCTAACGAGTCACTGTATTTACATTAAAAGTATGATAGCCATGAGTTGAGCTACAGCTAATGTCATGAGTCACAGGATAATATTGTTGCTTTATTATCCACACGTGTATTCCCTTTTTTGACTAGTATAGGCAAGCTTATTGAGAACTGTTTTCTTCAGTCGGACGACAGATGGAAAGTCGCATTCGTTGATTAAGGGAGCGTGCTGGTTTCCTCGACCATTGTAGTGAGTACACCAGGCAGGGTTATCAGATTATAACTTTCAGGAATAGCCAAGTATACATCTACGTTCAAAGATCATCTTGCTGGCACTACACCTGCGCTCCAAGCCGTAGTTGGTTTTATTAGTAGATGCCAGACACGAGTTTGACATTTTGTATGGTGGTCTGTACGTTATGTGACTTCGCTCTTTTCAGAATCGGCACTATTAAATCTTCTCTTGCGCTATATATGCGTCGTTCCATCCCATCTAACATGCTGTCATCCATCGTCTTCATGTGAGGATGAGGGCAAGCCTTTTTTGGTAAAAGTTGCACATCTTACTTCGCCATTGCAGTAGGGCCTCTTCTCACTGCAAGCTCATCAGAATACATCTCGTTTTAGGGGCCCCGAGTGGCCGAGTGGTCTAAAGCGCTGACCGTTACGGATCACTGCCATCTCACCTCTGTCTGCGTGAGTTCGAGTCCAGGCTCGGCTAACGTGGGTACGTGAGAAAGCCTGCCAGTAGCTTCTCGTGGGTCGGTGGTTCTTCCCGGGTTTTCCAGGGTTCTTCCTCCACCATTAATACTGGCCGCCATGTATAGCCTATCTAGTGCTGAAAAATGGCGTTAAACCCTATAACAACAACAACAACAACAACAACAACATCTCGTTTTGAACGTAATATCTTGTTACCAACACTTTTTTGATACGGGGGTTGTATAAAGTGTCCTTATCAAGCGACAATTCATTGTTATGTGTCTCATACTTGAAGAGTAATACTATCGCCGTCATGGATTGTGTCGGCGTGTTGTTTGAGGTTGATCGCTCTTGTTCACTTTCCCAGATATATCTGCTTGTTTATGCGTGCGGGTTCCACAACTGGCAAGGTAATGGGCCACATGATGTATCTTCAGAAATATGCCCGTGATGGTGTAGCGCGCCCCCATGCTCTTGGTCTGGACTATTTTGCCAGAGTCTTTAAACTTCACCTTGAAGGAGGGGAAGTTCGAGGGGCCTGTCAAGTAGTATATCATGTGAAGTCAAGGGGCATACGGAGAAAGGGTTTATAAAAGCCTCTGTGACAGACACATCGGGATGGGGATTAGCGACGATATTGGCAGAGCTTATACATATGGCGGTTGATTTTTTGTGTTCTGTATAACATGATATGTGTTGTATAACATGATAGGCTGTCTTTGTCCGACGTTTGTCCGTCATCCAGATATCGTTGTATATGCCCCACACACCGTCGATGCAGGTCAATGTTTCCCTATTGCTGTAAGCTGATGCTTTTCATATTAGAGGGCAAAGGTGTTTGATGATTGTATGATTGTCGATAACTTTCCTTCACCATAAGCGTGGTATGGTAAACACAAATGGTGGCGATTTGATGGAATAAAGTATAGCCTACTACAGACTTGTCTGATTGTGGTGAGTCATATTGGCAGACACGTACTTTCTCCTATGGAAAAACAATTGCAGCATTTTTTGTGAAATTCAATAGTAATATGCTGCTTAAGCGGTCAAAATTGAGACTTAACAGTGATTGCAATCTGTGGGTCTATGTGAACAAGACTTCTTTAATAACTGCGCTGCAAGTGCCTTCCTGTGAATTATCCCACCAGACAAATATAGTTGTGCTTGTGCTTGCGGCGCTCTTGACATGAACAAGAACTAATTCAAGAAAAAACAAGATCCTATTGATCAACATGATGCTGGTACTAAAACAGTCATCACCAACAAGGCACCAGACCTGCCAGACGATGCTGCGGCTGTGCAGTATGTATTTACATCTTCTTTCTTTGGGAAACGCGGCGGCTGTGGCATCTCACAGTTTGGTAACCGGGAAACCCCTTGGGTTTAGCAGTAAACTTTGCCATGTGTACCATTTATCGAACCAGCTCAAAAGAGGCACTATCAATGCGGTGTCGTGCAAATAAAGCTCATATCTGAAACATTCTGTCTTAATGCTTTAATCACTCAATGACTTGTTTGGACGATAACAAAAGAACAGTTGCTTTTGCAAACAACTCCTTCGCGTCGTCGTACTCAGCCAAAAAGGAAGATCTGTAGCGAAACTTTCGGATAAATGTTACTGCAGTTCCGGTACTTATGAATAGTATTTTTTGCAAATCTGGTGATATTAAGGAAGCTATCAACTTATTTGACTTCGCCACCTGTTAGCAGAGACAATTGATAGAGGGTGTGGGTTAGCAAGCCAACTATCCTCGTTGAAATATAGTTTTATATATTGCGTATTATAGTGCACACTAAAAGCAAAAATCCTGACTAAATCAAGTGATGGCTGAACATAGCAACACCCGCCTATCTAAGGTGCAGAATGTTTTAACTTATTTTATATTGGTGATATTCTTTTCGTTTGCAATAACACATTCAGCAAAGCCAACAAGTGCCCAAACAGCAAAATAAATATTATGCAAACTACTACTACTATTACTACTACTACTACTACTAGAGTGACTGCAATGTCTGATGCTACTGATTTTATTGATTGCACGTTGCTATTTTCGAATGTATTTTAGAAGGCATTGTCTTTCACGATAATATGATTCCTTTTATTATGTCCAAGCGAAATTGAAGCTATCATTTGTAACAGATTAACACTTACAACCTATGTCCATGTGTTAACTGTGACTTAAATGGGAATGGTAATAGGATGGATCTGACGACTTAAAGAGGAATAAAGTGAAACAAAACTTGATGTGTGTTGGATCAGTAGATGGGTCGGTATTATAAGTAAAATATTATAATATCGGATTAGGTGCTTCTATTTCTTAGCATTCTTGGGCAATAAAATATTTGAAAACTAATCCAAAACTGTGAAGTCAATTATATAATGTACTATATTTTATATTCAAGTTTTATATTTGTACACACAGGACTAAAAGCGGACAATACATGCTCGTGATTACAATCGTGCAAATCAGTGAAGAGACAGGCTTTTATAAAAACAGCAAATGGCTAGCGCCGGAGATGAATCAAAATTTGATTGCATTATATGCTTTAAATCCTTCAAATCTCAGCAAGGGGTTCTTGATTACAGTCGGGTCAAGCATTCGGTTGGACAAATTCCAAATACAAAAAAGAACATTCAGTAGGGAAAACAAATACGCTTGCAACGTCTGCAATAGATGCTTGGAAACGCAACAAGTGGTTCTGGATCATAGTCGGGCCAAGCATTCGGTTGGACAAATTACAGGTAAAAAAAAGAATGATTCAGCTGGGAAAAACAAATACCCTTGTAACGTCAGCAGTAGACGCTTGAAAACTCAACAAGGGGTTCTAGAACACAGCCGGGTAAAGCATCCACGAAAACAATTACAGAGATGCCTTCTCTGCTGTGATTCGTTCGTGAGTCTATTCAGCAGCACATGCTTGATAAGCACGGAAGTGTAATTTATACCCCTTTACGGGGGCTGGATGACAAAACTAAACAGCAAAGAGTTTTGAAAATGTATTTGGAGAGCTATTTGAAAACCAGAACCGTCGTTAACAAAGATGACACAAAATCTTCCTTAGCATCGTTTATGAGAGGCTTAGACAGATTTTTTCGTTGGTGAGGGAGAAATAATAAGAAGAGTTTATTTCTTTTGAGTTGACAAAGGCTGGAAGTCATGCTACAGGATTGAAGATTAATAAAACGGACGAATTCGATTTCATTATCCCTCTAAATCTACTTGTCAAGCAGGTGACAAGGGAGGGAACCGTGTCATACATATTTTAGGACAAATGGGAAGGGAAGAAGGAATCTGTAAGTATAGATAAAGTATAGATACATCGAATGTTTGCACTTACCGTAAACAAGGCCGTAACCACCTGTAAGACTGCACATATACTATTTATGACAATAATATCAAATTGTTAAGTATGTCTCGATACTTCAGAGTTTTATCAGAAAATTTGCAAAATCATTTTGTAACGATAGATGATAAAATGTCATATTGCGCATTCCCTTCCGACAAAACCTAAGCGCATCGGAAACTGTGTTACGCTTGGAAAAAAATGAAAACTGATGCATATGAAAATAAATTCTCCTAACTTGCTGTGAGAAAATGCACTGGCTGTAAAAGCAAAAGGGACACAAAATGAACGTACTGCGAGTAACTTTTGCAGGAAAGACATACCCATTCAAACATTCAAGAATAGTTGGCATGGTCAATCGAAGCCATGCTGGCTCATAATAGTACCACATTTTCACAAATAAATTAATTACGGGTTTGCCTCATGTGCCAAAATTAAAACTCTTATTGTACACGGCCACAAACACTAAATACGAAAGCATTTGTGTCATTTAGTAAAGGAAATCTTAGGATAAAGCAGTCAAGAAATAAACGCGTAACACAAGGAACGTGAGGGCATTCTCATTATCGGTTTAAAAGTGATAGGATGCACCGTAGGGTGCCCCAAATTCAGCTGGTAATACCAACTGATCAGCTGGTTCTACCAATAAATTTGAGATTTATGTCCATCAACGAAAGACCCATGGGTAATTTGTTCACTTTGTCCACTCGAAAAGATCTTTTGATTTAAATTATACAGATATGTATTGTACTCATTTTTTTTTTCAACTATTAAAATTCGATAGTCGATAAAACTAATTCAGTTTTTTAACTCCTGTTTTGCTTAGAATCATTTATAACGGAATGGAGTAACTTCGACTTACTGTCTTGAAAAGATACTTTTCAAATATAGTTCCGTTATAATTACTGTCGTTCTAGATCTTAAATTATTATTATTATTATTATTATTATTATTATCATTATATATATATATATATATATATATATATATATATATATATATATATATATATATATATATATATATCTCTATATATATATATATATATATATTGTGAGGGGTTTGGTTGTGGGGATTGGGGGTGGGGTGCCTCCAATATTTATTTAAATCATTGTAGAAGTCCCACCCAGGCTCGATTTTGGTTGGAAGTTGATTTAGTGACAGATATACAGCGCCGAGCCCCCAGTCAGCAATGCCGACGGTTAAATGGATAAAGATACAAAAAGGGTGAAGTTCAATAATGATAATTTAAGAACAGTTAAAAGATCAATAGTTCAAATTTCCCAAATACGATTCTTCCGCTCGACTCTTTTCTAGCCTATCGCATCATTTGATTCGTAGTGTGAGAGGTTTCCACCTGTCCTTGTGTACTACTGATCTGTGTATTCTTCTCTATCTCCTAATTCCCTCTCGTCCTCCCTGACTCCCTCCAAGTTCCTTCTCCTCCTCCTCCTCTATTTCCTCCTCCAGACGACTTTCCTCCTCCTCCCCTTCTATCCCTCTTTCTATGTCGACTGCACCTTGTCGACTCCGTCTGCACTGTCAGTCTCACTTCCGTCTCCCTCTTAGAGACTCGGGACTACTAACTTGTACCGGAAGTTTTCTCCCCGAAAAGCTTCCTTGTCGAAGCTTTTCCTTGTCTTACAATTCTGGTCCTAAGATTCCCGCCAACTCACGAGTGGCTTCTCTCGGAGTATCCTTTCGCTTAAACCCGCTAGATCTACTTCTCATAATCTGCCCAGGTATACTGATAAATTTACTGCACGTTTAAACTAAAATTTCGATCTAAGATTTACTCCCACCCCCTATCTTAATTCCGATTGGATGTCGCTGTGGACGGTCCCAATCAAACTTACTGACAATGTCTTCTCGCTTGTCTGTCTACGTGGCGGGTGAGAACACGCCCCGTTCACCCTGCGGGCTTCCCTTTGATCCCTGGACCCATGTGTTAACGTCTGGGTGTGAGGACGACAAGCCCTTTGACTGGCGGCTATTCTATGATCTGGGTGGCTGGCGACTTGCATGCTCAATTAACACTACTTTCGGCTATGTTTACACATCAAACGCGGTCATAATATATCCAACTTTTATACATTTCCTGACACCTGGACTGCGAAACATGACACCCCCACACGGTTGAGAATAAAATCGGGATTTTATTCACCCATAATTGCTATAAATGCAAATGTGCATTGCTACGCGTAACAACAGAACAACATACTAACGACGCTACACGCTGACTACGGACACGAATGCACGTACAACATACGGTTATTTACTGCGCGATCTATGTCATTTCAGTGCTTCGGCTCATGAAATCGGCGCCTACATTCTCGGTTCCTTTCACGTATCTTATCCGCATCTGATGCTGTTGTAAGAACAGAGACCAACGCATCAAGCGTCCATTGGACAATTTCGCCTGTGCGAGATAGGCGAGGGGTTGGTGGTCGGTCTCCAATATGAACTCCCGCCCGTATAAGTACCGCTCGAACCGTGATATTCCGAACACGATTCCGAGGCATTCCCTCTCCGATACGGAGTAGTTCTTCTCGGCAGCAGACAGCTTCCGGCTGCCGTACGCGACGCGATAACCTCCGGATGGCGTCCAACGTAGTCTATGACTGTTGGAATATACCTATTTCCTTGTGGCGACGCGTGTTTCATCGGTCCTATCGAACCCACCGCTACGCGTCGAAATGGTTCATCAATACTGGGTGTACGCAGCAAGGGGATGTTTCGACGATCCGTTTTCGGTGCCATTCTCTGACACTTGTCACAAGACAGACAGAACCGCTTAACATCTCCTCGGAACCCTGGCCAGTAGAATTCATTGACAAGACGTTCACGCGTCTTAGCAATTCCCATGTGTCCTTCCAGGAGACTTTCATGCGCGAGTTTCAACACTTCACCTCGCTTCTCCTTTGGCACGACGACTTGCTTGAAGAATTCGTTTCCCTTCCTGGCGTGGCGATACAAGATCCCCTTCTTGTACACGAACTTCCCCGCGCCATTTGGAGTTTCTTCCTCCGTTCCTTCTGCAGCGTGCTTATGCACCTGCGCCAGAGTTGCGTCATCCTGCTGCAGCTTCCTCAACTCGGCCGGAAGTACGTTACTGACCGGTGTTGACGTAACTTCCATCGGCTTCGGTTTTGTTTGTCGACTCTGGGACCTGGTTTCTAACGCACTCACCGGATTCGATCTGCAGGTTTCGTTGTTCGGTTGTGGCAACACATAACGGCATCCCAGTATGACGTCATGTGAGAGCCCATCCAAGCACGCAACTTCAATTTTCCCCTTCACGTACGGTGAATCGAGGTCAATGACAGCCACTGGCAACGAGTCACGCGCGCTGTTCGCGTACTGAACCTCAATTACCTCCCCCGTGTAGTCCTCAGGCTTCACGTATTTCTTGTCGACAAGGACCGGAACGCTACACCCCGTGTCGTACAAGAGAGTGGCACCTTCTCCGTTGACAGTTGCAGACGCGAGGTTTGCTGGTTTACAGCTTGCCTCCGTCTCGCACTTCTTTCGAGCGACGGCATTCACCTGGGTCTGCCTGCCCTTGGGACAGTCCCATGCAAAATGCCCCGAGCGCTTGCAGTTGTGCACGTCGGCGGCTCTCGCCGTCCTGCAAGGCCCGTGGTTGAGGC